>JAUZST010036984.1:3786-54902 GCA_034779995.1 Parotocinclus haroldoi | reverse complement strand
TATATATATATATATATGACACAGACACTGGTAGTGTCTGTCTAATCCGATTACTTTTTTCTGTAACGCTTTAGTGTAACACATTACCATTAAATATTAAAACACGTTAAAGTTACTAACTTAATAAATACTTGCGTTACCTGCGTTACTCAAGTTTTTCTATACGATTTCTACGATATAATTTTTTTAAACGCATAAGCAGTCTTTTGCGTAATTTGTGCACATACTAACTTCCTGACACAGCTTTCTCGTCAGTTGGTCATGTGACTGACTGTGACGTGCACACAGTGTTGCCTTATCGACTTTTTAGACCCCTGTAGCAACTAGCGACAAATCTAGCGACTTTTTCTGGTGCTGTTGGAGACTTTGACGCAAACGTGCATATTGTTCTGCAATTACTGTCCTGATCGAGACCCTCCCCCTCCCCCGTCCCAAAACCCTCTCAGTACAGTAACTGCAATCAGAGCAGGAGATCCACAACAATAACAAACCAAGAGTCAATACAAGATTTTTATTTGTTGTTCTAAACATTTTTAGGGTGTTTTTTTTTTTACATGCTTTTTGTCTCTCCCATGATGTTATTCCTCTCTTAAACACAAATGTATCCTTATGCAAATTAGGCGATTTAATCTTCTAGCGACTTTTAGGTAAACCTATAGCGACTTTCCTTCCTGAGGATTTGGTAATACTGAGCGCAAGCACAGTCAGCCTTATCCTCCGCCTTCGTACCTACACTGTTTCCATAAGTGGAGATATTCTCACTATGTAGAATTTGGTGAACACGGAGAGAAAAACATTACTGTCAAGTGTAAGTTATGTCCAAACCAAAAGAAAAATGTTGTTGGACTATAGTATTGTTTTTTAAAAATGTTTACTTGTACAGAGAGCTTTAAGAATAGTTAAATTCATTTTTATAAATGTTTAATACTGCACCTGCTGCTAATTTTGGTTCCTTAATTAACCAAAATAAAACATAAATCCTACTGTCTATATTTTTGTACTTTCCAGATTTGTGTGAGGGTTTAATTCGAGTATAGTTGAATACACATAGATTTTAGAATGCAACTTAAAAGTAATTTAATGAGGAATGAGATGACATAATCTGTAATGAGTAATCAGTAAGATAGTACTTCCCCAACAGTGCAGTGTCTTGTGTTTTTCCTACTCTAAACTGCTTTGATATCCTATTGCTAAAATATTTCTCCGTTTTTGCTTCACAGTTCCAATAATATCAACAAAGACGCATGGCCTTCGTTACAATCCACGGGAAAGACGCCCAATGGCCTTCCGGAAC
Source organism: Parotocinclus haroldoi (assembly GCA_034779995.1). Classification (NCBI taxonomy): domain Eukaryota; kingdom Metazoa; phylum Chordata; class Actinopteri; order Siluriformes; family Loricariidae; genus Parotocinclus; species Parotocinclus haroldoi. The sequence continues at coordinate 53,608 of JAUZST010036984.1, read as the reverse complement.
TCCGCAACAGCCCGCCTCTGGATGGAGGTTCAGACTGTGAACACCTGACTCCAGATGGGTTGGAGTCCGAGCTAGGACTTGGGTCTCTCCCAGCCCTCTCTCCCTTTTCCTCAAACTGTGAACCCACCAGGTACAAACACATGGTGCAATCCGGATTGACAGAACACTGATTAATCCCCAAAGTCTTGGCTTTTTTTTTTTTTTTTGGTGAAGCTGCTTTGCGAAAAAGCATTGTTAAAATTTTACGGCATTAATCACACTCTTCTTTCCCTGGGTTTAAAACCAAGGATTTTTTTGGCTCTTCAGAAAACATATGTACAAGTGGACAAATTTACAGAGCTTTGCAAAAGTCTTAAGCCACCATTACATTAGATATACCATTTGTTTTAGCACTGGTGTAATTATCGTAGGTGATTATTTCTTTTTCTTTATTAGAATACAGGTGCTCCCTATTTTACAATGGTCCAAGATTTGAACATTTTTATTGGGAATCAGACAATAAACGGGAGTAAAGTTTCCCAGGCAAGTTACTGCTGAGGAAATAGGCTGAGAAATGTAGTGAGAAAATGCTGTCTGTGTAATAGTTATTTTCTTTAAACATTTTAATACATTGTTCAATACATTCAGTACTTTATCATACAATAAATCACTTTTGATACACTCCTGTGGACTATTTGGGACCCTGGCACATGTGATAGTAACATGGCAAGAGTGAGCTCTGGGAAATGTAGTGAGGAAAAGTTACGTCAAAGTACAAAATTGAGAGGAACACTTCACTACGATATATAAATTATATATCTGTCTTCTCAATTACAATAACTTTAACTTGTGCCTGGGTTTGTCGGAATGGATGCCGATCGTAAATTGGTGGGTCTCGATCTGAATATTATAGAGGCTGATTTAGATGGACAGAGAAATAAATGAGGGCGTAAAGCTAAATAAGAACTTTGGGAAGTACTGAGAGAAACCTTGTATAACATAACAGAAGATTACTTCAGAAAACTTCAGCACATCAAAGAACGTCACATTAACTACAGATTTGTGCCTGCAGAAGTCATTTTGTTCTGAAATGTTTCAATTGATTATATATTTCCTGTATTTTCTGTTTGTTAATAAAGAGACGGATAAATACATATTATACAGTGATTTATGCCATTGTTAAAACAACAAACAAAATGGTTGTGTAAGTTATGTACGTACCATGTACTTAACACCTTAATTTGACTGTGGTGGCCTAGAGGTTATGGTACTAAACTATGGCCCAAAGGGGCCAAATTGGCTGTTGCTGTTGGGTCATTGAGCATTGCCCTTAACCCACAATTGCTTGGATTGTAAGATCTGTATCAGTTTTGAGTTGCTGTTAAATGGCTTGATTGGAAATGGGAAATTTGGACATTCCTAATTTTTCATTTAAAAAAAGTTTTTCTTTTCAATTTCCATGAACAAAGATAAAGCTTTTGCATTTACTGCCCCAGAACCTTTTAGCATATCCTCTTATATTTGTGCAAGCTCTAACCAAAAAAAGATATTCATTATCTGGTTCAGGCTATTGAATTGACTAATTTGTGAAATGTGACTGTACCCTAAGAATAAATATTTCTCTTTCTCCGTGTTCAGTCCTAGTGAGAAAACTCCAGAAGCCATCAGTATAGGAAACGGAGAAACACTGTCACAGGTATGTTCTGAAGCAAAATACAAAGTATTAGCTATAAAAAACTTGTAGAATATATTTCATACATGTAGAATTTTCAGTGTATCTTTAATCTAATTTTGGTCCCTCTCTTCCTTCCCGTGTGATTGCTGTTACTTTTTGCAACACTTGAACTTGTCGTGTCTCTCCACTCAGATACCCTGCAGTGACTCGCCGTCGCCGCCTCCGGGCTTGACCAAGCAGTGTCTGGTGGTGCCTGTTAACGTATCAGGTCTAACTGTACGCTCGCCCTTTGAGGGAGCAACTGCAGAGTCGCAGTCACTGTTCTCAGACAACAGCAACTTTAGGCATCCGAACCCCATCCCCAGCAGCAACAGCTCCAGTTTCCCCAGTTCAACACAGAGCAATACAGACTGGCCCACCACTCCTGAACCACAGAGCCTTTTCACTTCAGGTGAGCAGGACACATGAAACCTTTCTCATTTCATAGGCTGTTTAATTTATAATGAGACTATGCAAATTCACTCATCACAGTAAATAAGTGTTACAGTTATGATTCCTATATAATTCCAGTTTCAAATTACTTGTTTATACTGACTGCTGCTTTTTAAGTCCTCCTGGTTTCTGGTCTCATCCAGAGAAGCTTGGCTTCCCCGTTTGAGGGAGGGTCCTTAAGGATTCTTCCTAATTGGCCTGGGGAAAATTTTTCTTTCCACTGTCAACTTTGTCCTGCTCGTTTGGGGTCTAGGCTTGGTTTTTCTAAAGCTTGTGGAGACAATGACTGTTAAGTAAATATTTTAAATTGACATGTTTAAATTGAATGCACTCAATTTGGGAATTTAGTATTTTGAACTGTTGATGGATACAAAATAAATGACAGGTTGATCAGCTTCTTGTTTATTCTTAAACTTTGGTGTAATTGGTCTTACTAGTTATAAGACAAGAGACTAGTTACAAGAGAATTGCAGCGGTGGTGAAAAAAGAGGCAGTAAAGAACTACTTTTTGTGTCTTTTGTATCAGGACTGTTGCATTTTTACTATATAATGGATGTCATGGATCATGTGTGCTTTGTCGTAAAGTATTTCGCATTGAAAGATGATGAACGTACAGTTGATTAATAGATGGGTGCATTACAGACAGATTCAAATCTAGGTTGATGCAACTTGACTTATTGATCTATTCACATACGCTTTCCCTACCTACACAACTGTGAAAAAACTATTTGGGTCAAGACTTAAGTTGGATCAGAAATGTAATCCATTTATAAATTGCTTCTCTCAAAATGTATTTGGAGAGTTCTTGCATTTTTTTCAAATTCAAATCATTTATCCTTTTGAATTTTTTCGGTTTTCTGCGGTTGCACAGTTCTGCTCAGCAGCTGTCACCAAGGTGCAGGTTTTTGCATTTATTAGGCACTTCTTTACAAGAAAGTAATTTGATTATTCTGTCAGACAGACAAATAGGGGATATTTAATTGTTCATTTTGAAATGTTCCGTATTTTTTTTCGTGTGCAGTATATATTCAGTCCTGATACTCAAGATGCATGAAATGACCTATTGTAAATGAGTGGTTGTTGTAGATCCCTCTGCTTATTAAGGTTGTCTGACAGACTAATTAAATTACTTTCTTGTAACAAAGTGCCTAATAAATGCAAAATCCTGCACCTTGGTGACAGCTGCTGAGCAGATCTGTACAACCACAATAAGCTGCAGGATAAATGATTTGAATTGGAAGGAAATGCATGAACTCTCCAAATACATTTTGAAAGAATAAATGGATTCCTTTTGATCCAGCGCTAGTCTTGACCCAAATAGTTTTTACAGTTGTTACAGAGACTTGCTGCTGTGGCAAATTTGAACAGCTGATAAAACTTTTCTTTTTGGAACAAAAAAGACAACAACTTTGTTTTACTGAGAGACTTTTGTAAATTGAATTTGGAAATTGACTGGAAACTAAAACGATACATGGAATATTGACTTATGCTATAGTTTTATATGTTCAGAAATACTACAAAGTCCATCAACCAAATTTGGGTTGCATGCGAACCCGTGTGAAGCACAGTGCATTTCATCATCCCACTTCATTTGTAGGTCAGTTGGACTGAAATATTGTTGATCCGATTCAGTGCGTTAGAGCCCTTGTTAAAATATGTCCCTTAAATGTTTTGCTTTGACAGAAACCATTCCAGTCTCATCCTCGACAGACTGGCAGGCAGCTTTTGGCTTCGGCTCCTCCTCCAAACAGCAGGAAGACGACCTTGGCTTTGATCCGTTCGACATCACGAGCAAAGCGCTGGCAGATCTCATTGAGAATGAGCTTTCAGTGCAGGACAAAGCTTTTGTGCCAAGCCACGTTCCCCCAGCGCCTGGCTTCCCGCCTCACATCCCCAACCAGCTTCACGGTGCAAAGGGCCCTCTGCAGCCTCCTGGTTCATCCACGCATCTTCCCCTGAACTGTGGGCTGGCCCCGCACGCCTTCTCCCAGCACCCTCAGCTCTCCCAGCAGCCTGGCTATGCCTCCTTAAGCTTCCCAGGGCACACACAGATGCTGGCATCGCGGCACAGCTGGCTTGCAATGTCGGCACGCGTCAACCTCCCACACCTGAACCACAGTGCCACACAACACAACAGCAGCTTCTTGGACTTAAGTTTGCCATCTCAACGACAGCAACAACAACACAATAGAGGTCTAGGAGGCATCCCCATTACAGGTGAGTGTAGATGGTTGCCGGGGTTGATTTGAGGGCTTGGGGATTTAATATACAGAAATTAAGCCAAACAATTGGCTTTTTCTTTTTGTAGTTATAAAAAGTACTGTTCAGGGGAACAAATCCGCTAGGAGGCAGTATTTCACTTTTTTCCCCTCGTTTATCCTATTAAAAACGACAAAAGTCGTTTCAATAGTGAGCTCTGCACCTTATAACTAGTAGTCGCAGAGTAACGTCTTTTAATGCCCACTGTGTACGTGTATATTGTTCAAGTTTCACTTATAAAAATCCTTCAGTACACTATTTATAGAGAACAGTCTTGTAAGTGACTTTTTGCCATTACTCCCCATTATCAATTGTGCTTTTATGACAGAGTGGAAGAAATGTAGCCTTTTTCCATATTAAGCTCTGCACTGATGAGAGTGGCAGGAAAATGAAGTCTCAGGTTGTTCTTTTATCTTGTCCTCCTCTTTCTCCTTGCTTGTCACGCATGTGCGTCATTAGCAGTCTTCTCCCTTCCTAATTGTTTAGACAGCCAGCTGCGTTTAGCAAATATCATACTGATTTTTTAACACGCCTCGGGGCTCGTGTTTGCATTATTATTTAAAGTTAAAAAGTGATGAGTGATATTAAGGCTGCAACATTTTAATGTCGGATTTTAGGAGTATTTTTAAATCAAACACATCACCTATGGTCAACTTCTCTTCTAAGTTATCACGAAAGAATAGCAAGAGCTGAGAGATCTTGGACTATGAATATCTTCCTCACATCTACAAAGGTCCACTAGCACGTCCCACCACAGCGTAAACGGTTTCAATCACCAAATTAGAAGTGTAATGTAGTATAAAAATAAACAGAGTATACCTAGACCATGAATCAGTACTATTGGCAATAAGGAAAAACGACGAACAAGTAATTGTGAGTCAGCAGTTAGTTAGTGGGCAGCACAGTGGTGCAATTGCAACTGCAATCACCTTCCAGCTTCATTGCCTCTGGTTTGATCCCGACCTTGGACCTGTGGATTTAGCATGTCTTCTATGGGTTTTCTCTTGAGTAGTCTGGTTTCCTCCCACAGTCCAGAGATGGCCGTGTTGAGTTAACTAGAGATTCTGAAGTGCCCTGAGTGTGTGCGCCCTGCAATGGAAAGACACCCACTCTAGTGCTGTTCCTCCCTTTTGCCCTATGTTGCCAGCTAGGCACTGGCTTTCCCACGACACCGACCTAGGATTAAGCAGATCAGAAAATGAACGAATGAGTAATATATAGGGTAGACTATTAAACAGGCCACTTAAAAAAAATATTTTCAATCACTTGTAAACTGTAATGGCGTTGGTGTCAGCTTTTCTTTGTCTCATAATGGATCGTTTGTTTTATATACTGTATATTGAATACTGCTGTTTGATTATTTAGACAACAGCTGTTGCGTGCACTGTTCCTACTGTGTGAAATCCATCCAGTCTAGTAAGCAACTCCAGTTTTTTGTTTTCACCAACCACAAGACACTGGGCCATGAGTGATTTAGTTGTGTTTACAACCGATTTCCAATTTTATTTAGATAACATGTTTCAGCCAAGCAATGATTACTGAGTTATCTGCCTATTTAATAAAGCCTAGTATGGGATCTGCTTTCACAGAAAATAAAATGAACAAGCTAATGCTCAAAAGAATTCTAGGTTTTTTTTTTTTTAATCCTTAAAAAATAAATTAAATGTCAGTTGGCTTCAATACAGTATAAAAACAGCCATGTCAACAATCTTCTTTTCTTTAAAAACACTGATAAACATTCAATTCGACAATTATAAGCTTCAGCATAAGTGTTTGTGTTTAAGGTCAAGTGTTTATGGATTATGTTTAATACCTTAGACTCGATGCACAAACACAGTGATGATCAACAGACTGTGAGCGACCGTTCACACAAGCCCATCTGAAGTACAGGCCCAAAAGGGAACCCTACCCTCTGTTCATAATGAAAATTAGAGGCCTAATACAACATGTAGATCCGTGGTGGATGGTGATTACTTTACTCAGTTACTTTATCAGATGTACAGAATGAGCATGAAACTGGTTTGAAGAGACTGAATGATACATTTATGCAGTTTTTTTTCCATTCCACTGTTACTCTAAGGTTGCTTAATGTGGGATTGACCGTGTAAGGTAATACAAAATTGTAAAGCCGCTGTGAGTTAATGTTCCATTGTAAAAAAGCTAAATTACATCTGGATTTAATTTAATTTGTGACCTTTTGGTATCAATTATATGAGTTTTATTTTAATATCTTTAAAAATTCATAATCCCTTCAGCTTCCATGACCACATTAGTTAATAATAATTTTTGCATATATGCACATGCCCCATACGGGCTTGGCTCGGTGGGTAGCACCGCCACCTCACTGCAAGTCGGCCTGAATCCTTTCTGTGTGGAGTCTGCATGGGTTTACTCAGAGTACCAGTTTCATACCACAGTCCAAAGGTCATGTTGGGTTAATTGGGTACACTAAAGCGGCATTGACTTGAGCTTATATACAATGACTAGTCTTAATAGAACCTTGGGTATAGATATTACCTCGTGTGAGTGTCTGAAATGCAGTGTATATATAATGTTTGCGCTCTCAGTTGATCAAATGATGTACCCGTGTTCTTAGATTTGCATGCAGAAGAGCGCATGTGAGATCTGTGATTATGTCATGAAATTGACGTGCTGCACATTGTGACGTTTTTGCATCACAATTCACCGTGTCACGATGCATAGATAGACCCGTGTACACGTATCTTTCATTTATGTGCATTATTGTGTTGCGTTTGGGTATCAGAAAAGGACTTTAGGTTAACGTAACTTAAGGTTAACGGTGTAACTCACCTAAGCTAAGTACTGGAACTTTACAATACCTCGTTTGGTGGCTATTAGTTAAATATGCACTTAAAAACATCCCAAGGAAATGAAACGAGAAAATTCCATAGATGATAATGTGCTTGGTGTGATGGTATATTATTGCATGGCTTGTATCCCACCTCTGGCAGGTTTGCATTTGTTTCCTGGCATCATAGAAGTCTAGAAGTAATGAATATCCTTGCATCCAAGCATGTCCGATATAAATGCGAGTTTGAATAATGTGTATTTTTAAATATGTGTTCCACCCCACCAGAGACTGCCAAGTCTGTGATGCTTCTTGTGGCAAGCTGACTGGTTTTGTGTTGTGATACAGATCGCAGGTGCCTCAAATCATGCATAAATGGTTAGCATTGTACAGACACGCGCTAATCTGTATAACCATTATTTAAATTCAAGTACTGAATAATTAAGAAGATCACAGATTACAGTTTAGTTTTTCCATCTTTCTGTCTATCTTGTTTTTCTTCTCCATCTCTCTCCATTTCGGCTCCATCTCCCTCTTCCTCCTTTCTCTCACTCTTTTCTGGTATTCTTTACCTGCTTCTCCATCTCATAAAATTTTATCTTTTATCTTTCTCTCCATCTCGTTTCTCCTCTTCTTCGTCACTCCTTTTAATTTATTCTCCTCCATCTCCTTCCATTTCTGCTCCATCACTATCTTTTCTTTTATTTCCATCTTTCTCTCCATGCCTTTTCTCTTTTTTTTTGTCCTCCACGTCTTTTAATTGCTTCTCCTCCATTTCTTTCCAGCTCTGCTCCATCTTTTTTCTCCATTCTTCTGCTTCCTCCATCCGCTCCTGTTTTTGCTTAGCATTTCTTCTCTTTTATCCACCTTTCTTAGCGCCGTCTCTAACGGCCTCTCTCTTTCCATCTGTTTTTGGTTGCATTTGTTTGCTTTTTTCCCTCCACCTTTCTGGCTTTTTTTCCCATCTTTTGGACTTTATCCTCAATTTTGCATACCTTCTGCTCCTCCATCACCTGAGGTTTCTTATCCAGCTCTCTTGTGTGTTCTTTTCTCTCCCTCGTCCTTTTGTTCACTCTGCTGTGAGCAAGCCCAGTTTCTTCCTCCATGTTTCTCTCCCTCTCGTTTGTGTTCTTTTTATCATATATTTTCAGGTGTGCCATCTCTTTATTCCTTTCTTTTTTCTTCTTCCTCTTTTCTTCCTTCTCAAGCTCTCTGTCTCTCCCGTGAGCAAGCAGTGTTTTTCTCTGCCCCTGAATTTCTCACATATGTCCCTCATGCTAGACTTTGTATTTGCTCTGGAGATTGGTTGCTGCGTTCCTAAAAGTGACACATCTCCACTGTCATCCAGCAATCTTGTTGGGTCCTGCAGGAATAGAGCTGCCTGCAAAACAATTATAAACACAATGATTTCTCAACTTTATAATGGATTAAATCCTGCTTAAGTATATTACTTATAGAAATTCATACGGAAATATCCCCCAAATTTTTGTGAGCAATGTACTATAATCAATTTCAGAGTGGTAACGACACCCATTGGAACCCATCACCACACCCCATCATTGATCATTTTCATTTACCACTACGTTTCCAGTCTGGTTCTCACAGTCCATTCTCTCTCTCTCTCCATCTGTTCCTTCATTAGTAGAAGTCTCTGGAGCTTCTCCTGATTCAGCTGAGCTCCAGTCCTGTGCAGACACTGATTCAGCTTTCTTCTCTGTTTTTCCTCCTTTTTTCTCCACCTCCTTTCTTGGAGCTCACAGAGCTTCTCCTCCTTCACCTTCCTTTGCAGCTCCATCCTCTTTCACCTGCTTTCTCATCTCTTTGTGGAACTGATAGAGCTTCTCCTCCTTACTCTGATGCTCCTCATCCCAGCATCCACAGCAGAGCAGGGGCCAAAGGCTTTCTTTATCGTGACTGTCGCTTCTGGATAATCAGTAAACAATAATCATAACATGTACCAATTCAGAATCAATTACAGCTGAAGTTTGTATAAAACATTTATGCATTATCGTCTTTGTATGGAGGTGTACATAATAAAGTGGCCGTGAGTGCATTATGTAATAAGCAGTAATATGTAAAATATAGCACATTAACAATATTATTAAATAATTATTTACAAGAACATATTATTTGCTGTGAAGCGGCTGCTGAAATCACATCGTCATGCTTTATAAAATTTAATACCTACTTTGAATCTGACCTCCAATATTTAATTACCCCTTAATTATTGTAAGTTATCACACCTACATACATCAGTTGTAATTAAATGAATCGATTAGGTTTTTTGGATTTGAATAATTCCTTGTGAGATGTTAGCTTTTACCTCTGTGTGTAGTTATTAGGATTTAATTTAAAAAAACGCGTACTTTCCTCTCAAGCTGCTTGTTCACGATGAACTTTAGCTTATTTACTTTTATTATTTCAAAAATCTAAAACGCAAAAACAGAATCAGAATCCTTTTGGAAAATGCAGGTTTCATTAAATACCGCTGTGTATAAGTTCGTGTTGTCTTTGTAGCCATCCTCTAAACCATAAATGGGTAATAATGTGCCTCGGTCTTAAATACCCCCACACAGCCCAATAACCACCCTAACACCCACTTAAATACCACCTAATTGGCATCAGCTCAGCCTAAAAGGCAGCTAACTCTAAATACCATTCACATTCAAACGCACTTTCAAACAAAATCTAAATAAGTAAGTGATGTGAGAAATGAGAGAATGTCCTAGCCAAGAATGTTCAATATTGTCTTTGATTTTTAATTATCTCAGTATTTAGTAATATCATTAGCCCAAGGCTACTCCTTGGGCAGCCTAGATCTAAAATCAAACTAAGTTACTAAAAAGCTCAACAGTGAAAAATGTTAGTGTGGAATAATTTTACATCAGCTCTCCAGAGACATAGACAGGTGATCATTGTTCATGTGAACTCAGTTCATGAGCACAGGCAAAGACAAATTAGGTAAAGAAACTTTTCAGTGTGTTCAAAATGTCAATTTAGATTTTGGCAAGAATTTTTTTTTTTCCCTCAGCGTCACCTACTTGGTTAGTCTCGATGAGAAGAGGCCTTTTTCATTCTAAAATGGACAGTTCAGATGTTTTTCAGATTAGTAAATCTGCATGAAGCAAATCTTCAAGGAGGGTTCCTCATGTGTTGTATGCCAGTTGTTCCCGGGGATCCATTTAATATGATTATCTGATTAACTTAGTTTTCTTTTTTTTTTTTTTTTTTTTTTTTGTAATCACGGTTCTGCGTCAATTAACAACTGAGCAAAATGGACATTGACTAGCCATTTCCAAATACACATAGTTCTACTATTCTACTACTTCTCTAATGTAAATATAAAGGGTACTTTTCACAAGAAAAATAGCCTGCAAACGATGCGTAAATGTGTTAGAGGAACCACTAAAACATGACTGGGATGCTATCATCTGCTCAGCCTCCCTAATGCCATTGCATTTTTAGAATATACAGGTGGTGGGCGTAGAAACAAAGGAGTACTACTCAGAATAGGACAGACATTTACAGCTTGGTACAGAAACTAATCCACTCAAACCTGAGTCATTCGCATAAAAAACGCACAGTTAGAACAGACTCTAGTCTAAATATGAGCTAACAAGCGAGTGATGTAGTCTCACACACATTCAAAGCAAACATTGATCAGAAGGACATTATGTGGTGCATACATGTATGATATATTGTTAATACCAAAGCCTTTAAATGTCTATAATAGAGTTGCAATAAATGCAAAGCCTGCTATAAACTGTTTAGAGAAATTGACATCTGAGACCTGGAACTGAACCCGGAACGCTGCATGCCTTTACGGCAGTTTAATGTGATGCATGGTTAATTATTTCAGGACCATAAATCTAGCTTCTAAATATTTATGTACAATATTTACCACTTACCGTTTTCTAAATAATACATTTCTTATGTTTGGGCTGAATTACAGATGTTATTGCCAAAGCACTGCTTTTTTCTGATAGGAAAACAAATGATATAATTTTCCTGCTGTTATGAAGGTGTTTCACATTGCCCAGATCCACAAATAAGGCAATTTACTTAGAAGGCCTTGCAACAAAACAAATGAATAAAGTGATGGTGCTGCCTGATGTGTTAGAGAATCAAATTACACACATTCTTGCAGAGCATTCACTTTTTTAAAATCCAGCATCAGCTTTGCTTATGGAAAACGGTATTCTGTAAATCAAGTTGGCAGCTGGACACCATATGAAAGGAAACCCGCAGATTAAATGTACGATTTCCACAAGCACGGTGGAATTTTTTTTTTCTACTCCAAATACATCTGCAACTGTTCAACAGAACTTTTAAATGAAAGGGGGGAAAGTATTAATGTATTTTAATTTGGCCCGTTTTGGTCAAGGTTTTTGATGTATACAGTATTTGCCATGTTTATTGTCTCTGACCATGTGTACAGTTGAGATAGGGTAGATGGCTCGGGCAGGGATAACATCCCATCTACTGTAACAGAGACTTTATGATCCAGTTAAGGTGATTTCAGAGATGATGATGGACATGGCAAGCTTAGTCGTCTTGCATTACATTTTTCCATAGCAATCTAGCACCTGCAGGAAAAGAAAAGCTGTATTCATTAAGCCATGAATTAAACCAAGGAAATCGCTAGACAATGGCCATTCTGCTTTGGCAGGAAGTGGGTATATGCTTGTAGTGGGGGAAATTTAAAATACCAAATTGTGAGAAAAAGGGGCAAAATTAAATTAATTTTATATTTCTATGTTGAATGCTTGCTTTTTATATGTTTAAGTGGTAGTCAAAATCATCATTAACAATTTAAACTAAATTTAAAATTAACAATATGACAAACTACTTAGCAAGCTTCATTTAAATTGTTTTCAGATTTGTTTTATTGTTTTTATAATTTTTAGATTAACTTAATAACCAAGGCATGAACAATAGCATTGACCAAGTCAGTGCTGACTACTTGATGAAACACACTCGTTATTGGCCGCTGGCTTATGCAAAAATGATTTAGAGTGAATTTGTCATCGCTAGAAATTTAAACTGTAGCTACTTCAGTCCCAGCGTTGTCTTGAGGGAGGGATGCTGGCGGATTTCAGTTGTTAGTTTTTTTTTTGGGTTTTTTTTTTTTACAGGTATGCACTGTTTAATGTCCTTCCAATCAACGTCCACTTACTGTAATGGCTGAGGTTTTAACAATTGCAGTAAACTATAATAGGATATTAAAATCTGTCTTTTGACGTTGTACACTGGAGCCATAAACAGCTGCTTAATGCTGCAGATCCATAGCAGTAGTTTATGAGCAGAGGTTTTGTCGTGTGTGTGTGTGTGTGCGCCCGTGCCCGTGCCCGCCCGTGTCCGTGCCCGCCTCCGTGCCCGTGCCCTACCACTCACATTTGGACTAGACTGTTCGGACTCGGTTGATGTGTTTACAGACTTTTTGTGCAAGTTTGTGTGCGTGACTTTTGGCTGCTTATTTGTAAAAAGCTGTAAATAACATATTGTACTGTACTGTTGTAAGTAGTACTCCTTTGTTTGTACCTCCCCTGAGAACTGTAGTCTGATATTGTTGCAGCTTATTGCAAGACATTTGTTCCATTTTTGTATGTGCTGTGTTAATGCCGTTTTGTTTTGCATCGGGTATTGGAAAGGGTGTGTTTGCCAAAAACTTGGGCTGCTTGGCATCTGGATTTACCTCTCAAATGCCTTTTGTTAGACACACACAAAATCTCCCTTTTGTGTTTTACTGCCTCAATGAGAAGGACTCTGCTCCAAGAAAAAAAGGCTACTGCATTATTGAAGTGGATTGACTTTTTATTACTCTAATAATGTGTCTGTATCTTCATTTGGGGAGAGTTCATTAAGGCTGTCAGGCGATTAAAATGTTGAACTGTCGAATGGTGAGCGTTAATGACAATTTCATCCATTAACACAGCACTGCACAGCCATATGAGTGGACAGTATTAGCTTAAACAAAATTCAGTTATTACTTTTTTTTTAAATTATTCAGTAGCATCATGTCTTATCTTGTTTGCTGCAGTACAACATTATGTTGCGATTTCTCTGATACGGGGCTGCCAATGCAGTTTGACTACCAGAATGATACTCCTTTGTGCAAATTATTCATTTAATTGGTTCCTTTCATCAGAAACAGCATGTGTAAGCTGGCAGCCAGGTGGAGTGGTTTGGTTCCTTTGTGTTTGGGAGAAGTGAACACTTTTAAATACATCGCATAATTATGGGTCCTATACACGTCAAGCAGTGAAATGACATTACTGAAATAATTAATATTTCTGTCAACGTATCAACTTTGGCTGCCCTTATTTTCAGGTTTGTTCAGTTTAACATTTAGTGAAAGAGGATGTTGAATGGATATTACCATAGTCACACAGGAGTTTAGATAATTGTTTATTATATTAGTGTTTTATTTTAATCAATAATATTATTAAGCACAGTATAAAAACTTTAGTACTGTACTGCATGATACAGTAATCCATGTTTGTTTATTTAAAAAATAAAAGTTGAAACACCGATTAAGATTGAATGAGAGATCGTAGCAGTGTTTTCTGCTTTCAGCAGGTGTCAGGGTTCACTTGTACTAGTTTTCTGTCGTTCAGATATAAGATGGACCTATTTGCAATTCTTAAGACCTCGGCTGTTCAAGCAGTCAGATGGAGATTAAAAGCTGCATACCTGCGTAGCGTGCATGGGGGGTGGAACTCCTGAAGATGGTATATTCATCTGTTTTTGTCCCTCTTTGTGTCTCCATGCAGAAAACCGCAATTCAGTAGAGAGTATAAATGTCAAAGAGTGGCAGGATGGCCTCAGAGCTCTTTTACCTAATATCAATATCAATTTTGGTGGGTTACCCAACTCTTCGTCTTCCTCCTCTTCTTCATCCTCCTCCTCATCCTCTTCATCCAGCGTGAATCACACAGGGGGCATTACACATAGCCTGAGCTGGGACGGCACGGCCAGCTGGATGGACCCAGCTATTATTACAGGTATGCTGATCTGTGTGTAATTCTGCAAAAAATATGGAGCTCTCAAAGTTGTGTGCATGAGTGTGACTGGCATGGCGAACCTGTGCTTTGATTGGTCAAAAAAGTACATCTGTAGGAAAAAAGGCGGTTTGCTTACTGCAATAGTTTTTTTGATTATGAATGGGGCCAAACAATATGAAAAATGATCAAATAGTTTGACATTGTTTGTCAATTGTTTTGTACGTATTTCTACGTAATTGGTGCCAAAGTAGTTGTTGAACGTTTTCTCTACCCTCCTTTGTTGTCCTACTGGTGTGCATGTTTAGCCTTGATGGGATAAGTGTAAATCTGTTTAATATATACAGATGGATTACATAGAAACTGGTGTTTCATTAAACAGTATCGAAAGCTCAGATCGAATTATTTTGCTCAATATTCATTTATCATTTCATTTGTTATCTTTCCGCTTGTACTAGATAGGCGTGGGAGAGCGGTTGCCTAGCCAGCAGTACAGGGCACAAGGCAGGGACAACCATAGTCAGGGCACTATTGAATTGTATGACTCATACACACATTCACACACTGAGGGTCTCTTTGGAAACACCACTGAACCTAACAAGCATTTTTTTGGAATGTGGGAGGAAAGCAGAGTATCCAGTGAAAACCCACGCAAGAACAGGAAGGATATGCAGACTTTACATGGGCAGAGCCCAGGGTCTGGGTCAAACCGGGGATCTTTGAGCTGAGAGGTGGCAGCGCTAACCACTGACTCATTTTCAGTGCTAAAATTAGGGGATATTTCAAATACAAAGAGGATTCCGCTTGAACTTCTGGACAATCTGATCTTATCCATGTCTTATCACTGTCAGTGTTTTTTGACAGTCTTGGGTGACCAACAGACACTGATGTGTCTGTTCACTTCCAGAAATGTCACTTGCAACTCAATCATAATAACTGAGTTTGCATTTTATGTGCGTAATCGAAAAACTTTTTGATTTTTCATTTTATTTTCTGATTATCTTGTTTAATGAAATAAGATCAAATGCTTTGTTTAATCGCATAGTCATGTTGCATGAAGTGTATTTAAGTACAAGTATTCCAACTTGCACTGCATGAGGTGATTCCCACCAAATGTTTGGCAAGTTCTGTGACATATGTAGAATGTCATGTTACACACTCAGTGTTGGATTGCATGATGAAGAATTGCCAAAGGTAGACCTATGAAAATGAAAGATTCAACAGTGTGTTTCAGCATTACATCAAATCTTTCATTTATGTTTTGTGATTCCTACTACTGTGTTTATAGCTGTCCCTTTAGTATCTTGTCATACTCTGCGGCCCATCGGTTGTTGATTTTAAATGCGTTTGGTCACTGTAGTCACACGTTTGCTGTTTTTAGTTCAAAAAGTCAGCTTTAAGAAAGCTGAGACTCTTATGTTCTCTTTTTACTTACTTCAAAAACACGGACTGTATTTTAACAAACAGACTCTACTTTACACTATACAGTAGTCCAGCTCATGTTTACTCTGACTGACTCCTGAATTAGCCAATAACCGTTTGTTTAAAAACACAGTAGCTTGGTTGACTATGCAGGCAACTTTTCAGGAGGTAAAGTGGCCCAAATCTGATTTTCTCACCAAATGCAAAAAATATATATATTTTTTTTAATACTATCTTTTAATGGGACCTATATCCGACATTGTTAAACAGTTCACGGTCCTAAACTGATGTTTCATGTGACCTGCTTGTCCAGAAGTAAATCAAAACGGTCCACGGTAATGGAGACTGTTACAGTAGATGGGATGTTGAAATTGTTGATAAATAGTTAAAACCAAATATTATTTATATATATATATATATATTCTCTATTCCATTTAAAACATGAGCCTGTTGAACAGTGGAAGATGAATGACATCTCAAACAAGACAGTATATGTTTTGGAAGATTTTGACATGTTAGTTTTAGGTCTTTATCAAGCATTCAAATATTTTCCTGATTTTATCTTTGTGTACAAGAAAACTATGTAAGTCAGTGAAGCCAAAACGACCAGCATTTTTCCAGCATTTCCCCAAATGCTCAGTGCAGCAACGAACAGTCACAATTAAATGGTGGTACATTTTCTTCGTTCAAGCTAATTTTCTGAGCAATTATTTATTTTTAAGATCATGGGCACCAAGCTTAAGTTTCCAGTTGTAGGTTTGGCCCAGTTTTTTACCCAAGAGTGTATACCATTTCTGTTCTGGTATTAAAAACTGAATGTTTTTGATCTTTATCAAGTTTTGAAATAACAAACCACAAATGAAGAGCACCACAGCTGAGAGATGGTATTAAATGTGTGTCGGGCATGTCTGGCCATTATCTGATATCTTTCATAAGGTCAGTATTAGTGTGGTTCTAATCTGATGCTCTGCATCACTAGTATAACAGAGCATGTTTGGTTTGTATATATCACTCCAATGATTTTTTTTTTTTGGCTCTCTACAATTTCTACATTTTGCGACCCTAACCGAGTAAGAAAATAAGGGAGCATTGCTGTTACTTCAGTGAGGTTGTTTGTTTGGTAATTTACACACTGCTATTAGCTGTTTGTTACTGAAATGATATGTAAATAGACTAGATTGGATGGATGGATTACTGTTAATCACAGAGAGAAAAGTCAAGTGTTACAGCAGCACAAAGTACAGTAAAATGACTTAAGTATTACATTTACTTTACCCTTTATGATACAGTTGCATAAATAATACGGAAGGTACAATCTGGATTTAATATTAGTAATAAAACTTCTAAGAAAATTAAGAAAAATAATATATTGAATAGCTTCAGGGCCTACATTTGAATTGTCGGAAGCAAAGAGATACAGTTTTTATCCTCCAAGCCGAACAGGAGCAATTGAGCTGCAGTTAATCTGCCAACAAAATCTAATTTTCAACGATGGATTACATGGATTAAAGTCAATTAAATTTCAGTTGAATGTTGATTATTATCCAGCTCTAATTATGAATTTCATCGTTAACACACTTTACAATGATCTCACTAACCTTGAAGTGAACAAATATTGTTATTCTTCCATGTTTTGGCTGACCTTCAATTTTTGTTTTGGTCAGTAAGGAAACCAATACTGTCAGCTTCGTTTTTTCTAAAACCGTTTTTAAAATGTAGTAAAATAATCATGCAGAATTTAACTCAACTTCACATTGTAATTACCTTTAATTGTAACTTTAAAGTGGTAGAATTATTGGCACCACTGTGTTTGGCACCAAGAGACCTCAGAGTGTGTAATTAAGGAAATACCTGTAAGACATGAATATACTGGCCTTTGGGATCATTGGTGGTGTAGGGCTGGGTTGAGTTTTGTGAACAGTCTCATGTCAGAGTCTGCAGCTCAGTTTAACTGTGCTCACAGAATGCTGGTGACATTTTTGGCTGCTGGATTCCATTTAGGCTAGTAGTGCCTCGAGGTATTTAAAATCTCCAACGGCATTGCTGTGTCTGATCCACTTGTACCAGTACAACACAATAACATCACCACCATGTCAGTGTCACTGCAGTGCTGAGAATCCACCCAAATACTGTAGTTCCTGATTCCATTAACGTCAAGACAATTAATGTCTTGCTTCACAATGTAAAAATACTGATTATAAATCAAGTGCAGTGTATTCACATGACTATTCGCAGTCTATTTTTCACATTACTTAACAGTAGGTAATATATAATATATTCTAGTTAACCACTATTATTTCCAGACTAAGACCACTTTAAATATTGAAAACTGTTAAAACTGGGGTATACTTTAAATACCTGTAATAGTTTCATTACATCACAAAGTGGAGTAATCTCTAAAAGTCTTTACAAATGCATCTGTTTTAGTTTGAACTCGACACCCAGTGCACACATATAACAGAACTAGCATTGAGCAGTACTGCGGCGTGTGTAATATCATGACCTTGTACCTCTGTATATAAGTGGAATCTGGACTTCTTTTCTGATGCGAAAAATGGAAGTGAGTGATATAAAAGGAAAAGACACTTCTTAAGTGGAAACCGATTTAAAACAGGCAATTATTCAATGAGTTTATGCTGCTTGCTGTTTGAAAGGTAATGTTTCTACGTGAGGTCAATCTGAATGGAAGCCACGTCTGCTGTCTGAGTGCTGGTGGCAGTTGCTCAGTGGCATCCATCATCCACTACAGGTTTAAATTAATCACTCACAGTCAAACCCCTTAAACTTTCTTAAACTGAGCAGAAAAGTATAGAATAATGTCCTTTTTCTGTGGTGATGAATACATTAATAGCTACTTTTAGTATTCCCTGAAGGTTTCATTCTACTGTTCTTTGTGTTGCAGGTGTCCCAGCATCCTCAGCCAACTGTCTGGACTCTCTACAGGACGACAGTCCTCCTCACTGGCTCAAGTCCCTGCAGGCCCTCACAGAGATGGACGTACCCCCCAGCTCCACAGTGCCCCCTCAGCCCCCGCACAATACACCTTTTAGTGCCCAGGTATCCCTTCACAGAAGTGGTTGGGCACCCTACCTTCCGGGTACCGCCAGCACCACCAGTCAGTTTCACTCTCCCCCACCAGGCTTCCAGACAGCATTCAGAGCATCAGCTCAGCCCCCTACAGACCTACTGCAGACTGCCGGCCTGGACCGTCACTAGGGACCGGGACATAAATCCCCCTTTCTTTACTCCAAGAATACCCAACACACAGCAAATGAAAATACAATCCTATTAACAAAATAATGATAAGATTATGTATTCTTTTTTTCTTCCTCCGTCTGGTCTTTTTTGGTTTTCCTTGGTTTAGGGTTTGGTTGTGTTGCCTATGTACTCTATTCCAGCATCGCACCAGCAAGGTTTTCTGACACGGCGTTATGGAATTTCACGTTTGAGATGTTTATGGTGGCAGAGAAATCCTAAATGTATTGAGTTATGTAAAATCATGAAATGAATGTGAATGGAGTTAGGTGACCATAAAAGCTATACCAAAAGAGGTGGTTCTGTGTCTGCTGGCACAGTAAAGGAGCTGCTAAAGTCCTTAAAGTCCTGCCATTTTTAAGCAATCAAGTCACTATCTAACAAATCAGGGTGTTTGTCTTTAATTTTTTTTTTTAAATATCAAATCTGAAAATAAAAAACCAAATGCAAATTAAATGAGCATTAAAACCTGTAACCCTTAATTGTAGTTTTCTGGGCTATAGCCTCATCTCTCGGAACAGGGACTATGGATTGTGTATTATGCCTTAAAAACTGCACAATGTGTCCTCAGCCACACCCCTGTTTAGCGGGTGTAGCTTTTCAGCCTTTCCTTGCTCATGACCCTGGCGCCAGATGACTGGTGTTGGGTGTAGCAGCAAACTCTTAACCTGCTTCACTGCACTTAACCTCTGCATCAGAGGACAGTGCATTGCAGAACCAACATGGAGGCTTCCAGTTAGAAGAGCTGAGCATAAGTGAACAATAGGAAGGTGTAGCAAACGGGACACCACCATGTGGTATCTTTTATAGCTACCCTCACCGGAACAGGGCATTTGAAAGGGCTTCAATAACAAGAATGAAAAGATGTAAAGGGTTCTGGTAGACGTTGCATAAAATGGTGTATGAATTTTGTTCTGCAGATGGCTTTACTGAAGCTGTTGTGCATCTCCTTGTATCAGTGAAGAATGTGCTTTGCTCAAGTGGATGTCTGACAATTTTATAAGGGTACAAGCTTTGATTCAGTGATAGTGCGAGAGAAAATGAGTAGTAATTTCTCACTCTTTTTGTAAACAATGTTACGGAGTGATTTGTGTTTCTCATGTTTAGCCACAATTGCGGTGAATGCTGGGATAGCAGTACCACTGGGCAACAAACAGGTTCCGTCGACAGCTATGATGAAGACTATCCAAATCCCCTTTCCTTCTGCCACCTTTAATTTTTTTTAATGGTCTTAATTCTATATCACGTGTAGGTTCTTGCCAACTGTTCAGTATTCAGCAGTATTCAAGAGCGGTGATTTAAATTAAACTCTTTAAGATGAAACCAATACAGTTTAACTATGGGTTTTAGTAAAAAATAATTAAGAACATTTAAAATTAAGAGCTAAAGGAATTGTACCTCTCTGCAGGTCTGGAAGAAATATCTTCAATAAAAGAAAATACAAAGTTGGTGTTGAACTGTTTTTCTGCTGCTTTTTGGTGGACCAAAAAAAAAAAGTGTTCACATCTTTCCTTGTCAGGTTCATGTCTGTGCACCTTGAAATAATCACGGTAAGCTCTCCACACAGCATAATCATGTCAATTACTCCAAAATACAGTCAAACAATGATATCTGACTATGGCTTTGTACGATAATGAATGACAGGAGCCCTTTTTGTTATGGTAAAATCCCAGTTTGGTTCTGGTCTCTTTGTGAACCTATGTGCAGTGCTGAAGTTTTAGGCCACCGTTAAATATGTTGTTTTAGCAACAGTATAATGACTATATATACTGCTCACAAAAATTAGGCTGGCATTAATATCAGTGGCAGAGAGCATTGAGTGAGAAATCTAAATTAGATTTTTTTTTTCTAGCAAAAATCAACAGTAAATTAAACTGCTCACAAAAACGAGGGGATTTACATTTATGGCATTTAGCAGACGTCCTTATTTCAAGCAATGGTGGGTTAAGGGTCTTACTTAAAGACGTAAAATTTTTTAAACTATTCTTTATCTAAGTTAATGATGACCGAAGACTTTTACACAGTACTGTACATGAATGCAGAGCTAGATTTTTTTTAAAAGGAGAAACAGTGTGCATGCTTGAGTGGAATGGTGACAGTTGTTAGTGTTTCTGACTGAGACACCGTAAGATACTGGATACCCATTTCTTGGGGGAAATCTGTGGCACTCTAGATAATGTGCTGGTGGTTCACCTCCCAAAATGACATCATATCGGCAACAGCGAAATGTGAATGTTTGTGAATGCACACCTGTGTAACAAATCTGTAAATAGATTTGGAGAGGAGACTAGAGAGCACTATGTTGCCTCTCACCCCGAATTTGACTGAACTAGAACAATAGTGCTAGGAAGAGGATCAACTTATAACGTACAGTGTGGTGTACAAGTAAATGTGTAGTTGAAGCTGGAAAATGCACTATATTGCCAAAAGTATTTGCTCACCCATCCAAAATATCTGAATCAAGTGTTCCTATCACTTCCATGACCAAAGGTGCATAACATTAAGCAAATAGGCGTGCAGACTGTTTTTGTGAAAGAATGGGTCGCTCTCAGGAGCTCAGTGAATTCCAGCGTGGAACTGTTGATAGTATAGTATGCCACCTGTGCACCACATGAAAGCCTAAACTGTAATACACATTCTAAGCCTTATTTAATTTATATAAATTCACAGTAGCTATAGAAAATGCAGTCATGTACTGTTACAGCCCTGTCTGGGGAAAACCAGCTAGATGAAAGACCAGCTAGATGAAACACAGAGATCTAGAGCTTGTTACTGGAAATTGGAACGTTTTACACAAAGTAACTTCTCTCTAAAAGTCAATAAATGTGCACTTCTTAACTCCTGTCTTTTCTAGTGTGTCTGCAGCGTTGTTTGCCTGGTAAGGTGACCTGCTGTGTAAAGCGGTAATGTCCTGTTTATTTTATTTAATCAACCTAGTCACATGCCCCATCCTTTAGCCTGTGCCATTGCATCTTCGCTGCTTCAACCTTCTGTCTGTATGTTTTAAACCTACTATAAGTGGAAGACTAACACTGGTGGAAAAAAAAAACATAGCAGAGTATGCTGTCTCTAGTGAGCATCATCTTAACCAGAGTGCTTCACCTACTCTTACTGTAAAGCAATTAGCCTGAAATAAGTGAGGAGGCTATTCTTGTACCCGGAGAGCGTTAGATTTGTGCTCTTAAGCTTGTGAAGTACCAAAGTTGCTTTCATCTATTGGAAATAACTGCAGTTTTGGGCTTGGGCAATTGGAATCTGTTTATCATTCAGTGCAGTCGTCACCGAGGGCTTGTGAAACACAATTCCACTGATACTGGACTGACACGGCTAATATAAAACCAAACCTTTCTTAATGGCTGTTGTCTACTACGGCTGAGATGCTGGTATGAGGAGTATAATGGTAGTTGTAACCAAAGTGCATTTCCTGTATATACATTAAAAAAGAATCTAGTCTGCTGCTAAAAGAAATAAGGTGTCACCACATGTCAATAGCCCAAGAACACAATCCAATGTGGGCATATCAACAAAGAACACACACACAAAGGGTTATTTTTTTTCGGATGATTGTTGCGAAAATATCCCAACTAAAATGGGTAGTAGATTGTGACATTTCATGATATTCTGCTTTAATACGTCAACTGAAAAGTAAGATGCCATTCATAAACATAAACAAAGCCGACTCCATAAATCACAGCAGCTCAGACTTTGTTGCCAGATTCTTTGAGAATATGCAACCAGGTATGTATGCTGCTCACAAAAGTTAGGGCATATTTCATCATTTTTGTGAGCAGTATAGATTGTTAATCTAGCTCATGTAACATCACTATCAGCATAAATGACCATCTTTACATCAGACGCAAGTTATATCGACACACCAGGTTACATCAACACTAATCATAGCTATTGAGGCCAATTTAGAGTAATCGATTAACTTAATGGATGTCTTTGGACTTTGTTCAAAACAGACCATCTGACAGTTCAGTCAAAATATAATATCATAATTAATAAATGAAACTATTATAATAATACTGTATATTTTCTTTTAACTTCAGAACAAAACTAACTTGGAATATTGGAGAGATTCACAGGTACCTATATTTGTTTGTGACTTTCTAGAAAAAGGAAACAAAATTCTCATCATTTTTTAAATATGCAGAGAACTATTATTCAAACGTTTAAGAGAAAAGTCAGAGAGGCTGCAAATGTACACAGTGTCAAGGGCTTTAAATTTCATGCATGAATCTGAGGGCCGGTGAACAATATGTAAAAAAAATGGTTCTCACGATGCCAAAAAACCCTGCACTTTAATGACATCAGCTGGACACATTTGTGCCTTGAGCAAACTTGAAAAACTTCATACACATAAAAATTAGACGTTGCCTCAAATTTAACATTTACAAGGCATTTATTGTTATCTTTCCACTCTTTGGTTGGTACAGATTACCATGGCTTTTAGGGAGTAAATCAGAAGTCATGAGACGTTGCTTTTTAATAAATGTTGTGAGTAAAGTATTTTATTATCACCATTATACTTTGAAAAAATGGTAAGGGATTACTTTGATTAATTACCCAAAAGATGATACCTTAATGTGGAACAAACAGGTAACGAATGCAGGGTTGGCACTGAGGGTATAAATGTGGCTCTCCATCACCTTGGTTGTCGATTCATAATGAGAAGCAGCCATTCACAGTCATGCACCTAAACACTTTCATGAAGAATTCATTAGCCTTGAACCCAGTGTTTTTCATGTCTCTGAACGAGTCTATTAGTTATTTTATAGTACTGCTATTATCATACAAAAGAAACCTTGACATCTTAATCACATTCTTTCATATATGCCAAAATAGTAGCTTTACACAACACAAACCTTGTGATGTGCAGTTCAGTTACAGAAGGCACTTTAAGGCTTTTTTTGTACAGTACCACTTATATTACACGGACACACTTTGTAATGTCTGATTTTATGCAATGCAGCTAGTGAGGAACTACAACTTTGCAATTTAGTGCAGATTTTTTAGTACAATAACCAATCACATTATTAGGTACACATTCTTGTTTCTACTCTCATGATCAATTTTAGTTTCTCTAATTACACATAAGCTCTTTGTAGTTTTGAAACTACAGACTGTGGTCCATCTGTTCCTCTATGTACTTTGTTATTCTACTTTACTCAGGACCAGCACAGATCAGGTACTACAACCTCGCATCAGAAGTTGGGACAGTATTGAAAATGAAATTATAAACAAGGCAGTGCTCCTTACAGGTACTAGTTTACATTTCTATTATTGCAGACAGTATACACCAAGGATACAGTTTTTTACAATTGTAATTTTACATTTTTAAATGGGATGGGGCAATTAATAAGTTAAAAAACAACATTTAAGATGTTATTTTCAAAGGTAATTCTAAAATGGTTTAGTATTCAGGAAAGGCAATCTTTGACGAGTACAGATTGCAGAGGATCTCCATTTTGCTAACGTTATTAATATGTAAATGATTATTATATTATATATTAATTATTATAAATTATTAATATGTTTCAAAACAATGTTCCTCAAAGAAGTGGATTTCCATATTTCAGTACTGACTTTATCTGATTTGACTTGTTTTGGGCTGTTCTTTTGATAAATGCAAAATCGTCCCTGGAAACGGATCATCTTAAAGGAATCAAAGTTGCTCCAAAATCTCAAAGTACTTTTCTGCATTAATGTTGCTTGCGCTCCAGGCTTTGGGGTTTATTACTTGTTAAGCAGATGTGCTAACCATTACCCTACCGAGAGAGCTGGAGATGTAAAGCTGTGGTCCAGGCTTTGGCTTTTACTAACGTTCAATCAGGTAAACAAAAAACAACCAGCATAGCTACAAACTTTAAAACCTTCAGTTGATTTAGTTTGGGTTTGAACCTGAGACGCGTCACTCAGTAAGCAGGAGTGCTAAGCACAACCCTATCGTTGAGAGCTGGAAAAGGAAAGCTGTGGTCCAGGTTTTGGCTTGTACTAAAATTCGATCAGTTAAACAAAAAACAGCCAGCATAGCTACAAACCTTAAAGAACTGCCATCACAGAACTGAAACTTTAACAAGGGCTTTGACCCAACCCCATATCAGGACATACTCTGACTTTTTGTTTGCTGAAAATAGTCTGGACGGGCCTTTTCATTTTTAGTCTGGAGCACACATTGTCTTCCAGAAAATGCTTAGAATACTGATTCATCAGAACACAAATCACATTTCCACTGTATGATGGTCCATCCTAGAGTCCTCTCAGCCCAGAGAAGTCAACAGTGCTTCTGGACATTGTTAAAATAAGGCTTTTTTTTTGCACAGTAAAGTTTCAAGTGGAATATGTGAATGTAACGCTGTGAGTAACAAATGTGTGCCAAAGTAATCCCTTGCCCATGTGGTTCTATCAGGTATTTTTAAATACCCATTGATTCAGTGCCATTTGAGGGATAAAAGATCATAGATATTCAGTCCAGGCTTGCATGCTTGCCCTTTATACACTGAAATCCTCCACATACCTTGAACTGATATTATGAAGTAAAAAGTGAGAAATATGCAAATCCTTTCAAGGCTTTCTTTGATATACATTAAAAAAAAAAAACGTTTCAATCATTTTCACTCATATTTGTTGACAGACTGGAGATCTTCCTACCATCTTTGCTCATCAAAGAGTCAGCTTGTCCTGGATGATTTTGTACCAAATCATGATTAGAATCACTTGTTGATGTCCGTTTAAAATCACATCATTATCTCCGATTTGTTTTTAATCACAAGCTCTAAATTGCCCCCATTCCAACTTTGAAACGTGTTGCAGACCTGAAATACAGGAATGTATATTTATTAACGAATAAAATGAAGTTCACCAGGCAAAGCAATATCTTGGGTTCAAACTGTCTGCAATTCAATAAAAGTAAATTTAAGTAACCATCTCATCCCCACTTTTCCTGATTTGGGGCTGTATTTGTATTTGCAAGTTGTGATTACTTCTTCAAAGGTACTGGTTTTACATAATCCATTTAATATTCATGACCTAAGAGCAAGGCACTTATGTTTAAAAGGAGGTGTCTGTTCAAAAAATGAAATGCTTACTAAAGTTGTGGCTTGAACTTTGCTTGTATTAAGCAGTAATACTGATTTGGATTGATAAGTAGTTCGCGTTCGTATCTTTGAATTTGAATGTTTGTCAGATATGTTTTTTAGTGATGGATGTATTTACCTTCGTTTTCATGTGTGGCTATAATGCCACTCAAACCAGCTCCCAAAATAATCCCATCAATCCTGTTTAAATCTTTTACAATCTTTTACATTCATTGTCTTCCAGACGGGTTGTGGATCTCATGCACAAGACTGACCATGTCTTAGGGAGAGTAGTGCTGCAAGGGCATCATCAACCTACAATAATAACCCCTACCCAACTTTATGAATGATTGACATCTTATTTAGGGTACCTTACACCAGCGTCAGCGGGCAGCACGGTGCCTCACAGCAAGAAGATCCTGGGCTTCATTTACAGCATTTAACAAACGCTCTTATCCAAAGCGAATTACAATCAATAAAGTCTTACAGTGTAAGCAATTGTGGGTTAAGGGCCTTGCTCAGGGACTGTGCAACTGTGGCAGAGGTGGGATTTAAACCCTCGACCTTCTTGTCCATAGTCCAGTACCTTAACCACTCGGCTACCACAGTCCCACAATCCCTGGGTTCAATCCCAGGGTGGAGTCTGCATGTCCTCCCCGTGTCTGTTTGGGTTTACTCTGGGTGTCCCAGCGTTCTCCCACAGTCCAAAGCATGCATTTAGGTTAATTGATTACTCTAAATTGGCACTGACTAGAGCTATAACCTTATGTATTTAGCTGAAATGGCCACTAATGGCGATAGTGACATAAAACAAGCCAAATAAACAAAACAGCAGCGTCATGCATTCTCTTCATAGCTTCTAGAGCTTCTCTACAATGTTTCCGGTGTCCAGCAAGGGGTGCGTGATTATAATAGAAAATGATATCTTGATATTTCCCTAGATTTGACTATAATAATAATTAGACTTGGGTTACTTTAACAGTGTATTTGAGTCATTCTGTGGCTGCTGGCTTGCTGTCTTACCACTGAATCTGTCAAGAGACATATTTAACTATTCATAACTGATATTGGGCAATCAAATTTGTACATTGCTTTTTCTTTTACTGTTCACTCATATAAAGAGTAACAGGACTGAGTTTTCAGCACAGAATGAACAAATGCACAAAATATATTCATACTAATAGCATTAGGGCACTAAGCCCATTCTAACGATTTACCAGAAATGTGTTTTTACAATAAACACATAATTTCTGTACCATGATAGTAAGTTGATATCGACCTTCTCAATCATAGTTAAAATATAAGACATATTTGCTGTGACACTCAAGCAACTGTTTCCTATAAATTGTAGTTTAGGCAAAAAGAACAATTTTCATGCTGCAGTCCTAATGTCATGTTTTGATGGCTCCAGGCATCATTCATTATTGATTAATGACACAACAAAAACAGTGTAATAAATTAAAGCTATATTAACTATGTATCTTAATCGTTGCATTCACTGTTTTCAGCCTTTGCCTTGGTGTAACAACCCAAAACAAACCAGGATATGCTCCAAACCACTAGGGAATGACTGTTAGAGACTCTACACATGGTGCACCCCTACTTCCAACTGTGTGATAACATACTGGGGGAGGTTATTCATGTTTCAATGCCCTAAAGAACAGTTTTTTGAGTTTGGAGTACAATTTTTTTGGTCGCTGAATGTGGATAGTAGACTAGGTCTTGACATCAAAAGTGCTTTTGTGGCTGAATGGATGTTTAGTCCCTATAATCATATTTTCAACTCTCGAAAAATACCTTTCCAGAAGAGTGTAGACTGTTTTTGTTTGAAGTGTGTAAAGTTCATTCATTCATTCATTCATTCATTCATTCATTCATATCCACTTGTTCCTAGTCAGGGTCATCAAAGAGCAGGCACCTAGCCAGGGGCACATACATCCATACACACATATATGCACATTCACACATTAGGGGCACATTGGAGACACCAATTGACCTAACACACATTTCTTTGGAATGTGGGAGGATTCACAGCTATTTTGCCTCCATGTTCTTTATGCATAACACATCAACTAACTATTGTCAATGTGTCTACTATCCAGTCTGTAAGGTAACATGGCAAACAAATAAACACACCAATGAGAATTTATTTTATGGTTTTACATTCCACAGTTGTAACATTTCCAGGATTTTTTTTCTTACATTTGTACAGGGTTTTTTTAAATTATTATTTACTCAACAGACACATTACAGATGAAAAACATCGGATACGTCTGTAGGTTTTCATTGTCCCGTAGAAATAAAAATTGCAATTTCTTTGATCCTGCTACTATTATACAACATATGGAGGAAACAAAATATTCCACTCTTTCAAAGGTTCGATCTAAACATCCGGATGCTGAATCTACCCTTTAACAAAAAGACACAATGCTCACAACGTTTGGCTGTGTTCATGTAAACAGATTTGATTGGATGAGGTGGTGGCATTATGTGATTTGATTCTTTTTTTTTTTAATGGAGATAGCTTCAGTCAATTCTAAATGCTGACTGTACCACATTTCTCCTCTATAGTGCCGTAGAAGTAGATATATTTCCCTAAAGGTCTTTGTATGTATTGGCTAATGCTGGTCGTATAGTACAGTATAACAGATTTTCAGAACAATGACATGATCAGGGTTAAGCTTATGAAATGCCATTTAATCAATGCTGGGAGAAATTCAGTCAGAATTGAATCAGACAGCATAAAATCAGGGGAAACAGATGCTTGGATGCTTTGGGGGCTTGTTTATTCAAGCCCCATCCTGTCACTGTCGATGCTGTGGGTTAAAAACATTTTGGCTAGATGTGTGCTGCTATACTTTTTGCTACGCAAAGCGTGGATTGATAGTGCTGGCCTGCAGCCTGCGGATAAGGAAACATGGCAGAGAGCTCACTGCTTAATACCTATAAGCAATGGAGGCGACCCCGTTTATATCTGTGCCTGGTTGTGTAATCCTTGCCGGCTGAAATAGCCTAAATACTTTTCCCCTTAAGTGTGTCAAGGAACGCAGTCTTGTATAAGGCCAGATGGGATTATACAAGATGCTTCTTTCTGTTATGATAACATAAAATCAGGGACATAGTTTCCCATGTGGGATCTATAAGCATAGATGCCCATAATGGATCTATAAGGGCCCACGTTTAGGAAGAGTGTTTTGAAGTAATGTAATTGGATGGTCAAGTGCATCCAGCCCTTTTCTAACACTCCACGTGATGCAAGCTCCTTATACTCCCATAGTAGTACTGTTTAAACTCTGGGTAAACATCACACACTGATTGGCTTCTGATATGGTGCAGCTTTTCAGCGAGATTCTGGAGAATGCGTTAATGATGGTGTGCTAAAATATAATACCACCAGGCCACACATGAGCTGTGAGAAAGCTATGCAAATAAAACACTTTATGGCCAAAAGTATGTGGACACCCCATATAATTACCAGTCTCTATTACTTCAAGCACACTAGCTGATAACATGTTCATAATATGGAGCATATAGACATGTCTAGAGTCCATCAGCTCTCCACCTTATCCGCTCTGTTCATGAAGAAATACTTTGCCAGCTTAGATGTACTGGAGAACTTGGCCGACGTACACAGAGCCCTGACTTCCATAGCCATCTCCATCCATTACAGTTGAGATGAACTATAATGCCAACTGTGAGCTATCCAACATCAGGGTCCTAAAAACAGGCATGCTCCAAAATGAAGTAGAGGAAAGCCTTCTAAATGGAGTGAACGATGTTGTAGTAATTGTTGGATGTCCACAAACTTTTGGCTATACAATGTAGCCTTCAAAATTTTACACCACCATTAGATTTGATATTCCCATGTTTTAACAATGGTATATTGACCAGTATTAAAAACCTGAAAAAATCTGACAAAACAGCCTGTAAGGATCCAAGTTTTTGGGTCCAATGATTGACAACATGTTATATATGGTTACCATTAGATTTGTTGTTTTAACATTGCTAAGAGTTTAGCACAGTATTGTATAAGGTAAAGGAATGTGAATCAAGGACGTTAATATCTAAAAATTTAATGAAACAAATGTAAAAATCCATAATCAACTCAGGGGTTGTTATCACCAAAAAAGTATTTGTGGTATAAGACTGCATTAAAGATTGTGCTTTATGACTAAGCTCTCATCCTGCATCCTGAATTGTTTTTTTTTTTTTGTAGAAGTGTCACTTCATGTATTCAAGAAGCATCCACCATCTTCATTTTAAGAGTAGTGCTAGATGAAAATTCACATTGACACATTCGTGTTACCACAAATGTCAATCAGACGAGACATGATTCATGGCAATAGTTTTGCACTGGAGCTATGAGGCAGTAATATACTTTATGCATAAAAACTTCAAATTGGGATCAGCATTGAAAGTATAATACTGTGGTACCGTGGCTCTTTTTAATTCCGTCCTGAAAATGATGGGTACGGAAGTAAATTGAATGAATCCATTTCATGCCCTCCACTGTATAAGTCATTATATGGAGTCTAGTAGTATTGTACATTGCTCCATGATTTCTGATGGGGTTACTTTCTGACAAATCCATCATAAGTTAAAGGTATTATGAACTGACGAGTTTAACGAGTGTTTGGTAGAGCAGGCTATACCGTATCACAGCAAAGCCAATGATAAAAATGATAAGTAAGTTAATGTTTAAAACACTTACACTAACCTACAGCTTGCAAAATCATTAACGCAAAGAAGATAATATAATATAATTAATAATATAATTTATAATAAGGGGTTAAAATTTGTTGTAATTTGGTGAGTAAGGGATGGAAAGTGAAAAGTAAAAGCAAAGCAAAGTCAGCACTGATGCTCAGTCGAGCATCAGAGTAGAGATCATAATGTATCTAAACTGGGACAAATGAGTAGAAATAATTCTACTTATTGGAAACCGCTCTTAAATTGAACAGATTGCTTGAAGACTGTGAGCCAGTTCCACAGATAATGTTGAACAGTTGCATCAGTGTATTGTTGACACATGATGGTAGCACCATTCCACACGTCATCATTATGTATGGGTTTGTATTACCGGTTTTATTTGGTATTACATACCATTATTTCACATTTCCTCTTCTAATGTTCTGGATTTATGGGACACCCAGTTCAAGTCCACTGTACACAGGTATACGCCATTTAGTATATGCCATCTGATCATCGTCGGGTTGCTTTAACAGCTGAGGGCTTAAAAATGTGAAGATAAAAATCTTTCTTTTAACTCTGAACATTGCTGCTGTAAACAGCCTGTCGAATAGGTCAAAGCTTTACCATGTGTACTTTAGCTGCCATAAATAGTAGTAAGTTGTTTTTAATGAATGTTTTTTAATGATTTATTATTATTTTAATTAGCTACATACAAGTGTCGCAGTTTTTTTCTGCAAAGAACAAATGGTAAATGGAAAAAAATGATAATTACAAATTTGCTTAAAACTTGACCTACATATACCTATAAATGCTGAGCACCAGTCATTTGACCACTGTGACCTCCTATTAGTAACACCAAGCTGGATTTATCTACTTAAAAGTTTAAAGCGTTCAAAAGATGATATTACACTTTCTCTTCTGGAAATGAGTGTATTTTCGAGTGGACTCTTGGTTGTGTGTGCAGCCAGTGAGTTATGGCAATTCATGTTTATATTCTATTGTGTGTGTTTGTTACTGTATGCTTGTTCTGTCAGTGTATTTGAACAGTTTGATGGTGGATTTGATGACTGTGACGTAAAGATGCACAGTGTTGTGTATTTGTTGGAGAGAGTCGTACGTATACTACATAGGCTTTGGGTGTTGTTTCGATAACATTGCATTCATGTTTTCAACGGTATCTCTGGTGCATTGACGTATCGTTTGAATGCAGCTTTTCTGTGAAACTACCCTTTATATTGTCATTACAGAAACATAAAAAGACTTCGTCACTTCGTGTATCTTAATGTCCAGTCAGTGACCTGTTTTACAGAAGTAATGCAGTCGGTAAATAGCGCATACCTGTTTTTACATTTCCAGGACATTCTATAGTGGAACTTAAGTACTATATGTTCCAGGCACCTATAACCCAGGTAAAGTATCCAATCTTATGAAGGGATGCTGATCTGATATTGTAATATAACTGGAGATATGATCTGAATGTGCCTCATTCAGTGAATTGTTCTGACAAATATTGTGAAAACAACAATTTTCATTGATGTCAGCACAACATAGTGAAGAGGGGAATTATTTACAAATTACAAGGAGTTTTGCTTTGAAACAAGAAGTTTTTTGTTCATTTGTTCATGTAACACTCTGCATATGTGTCTCACAGCTGTTTCCTCTAGCACTTCATAATACAATATTAAATAAATAGCCTTTACTTCTTAATTAACCAGTTTGGACTCCGTTCAGACCTCTATCCACTTCCAGTGTTTTCCTGATTCTTATTTGATATGACAAGTTAATTAGGAGGGGGGATAAAATACCTAACGTGTGGGGGGGATTTCAGCTAACAAGGTTCAGCTAGATTTTCAGATGGAATTAGATTATATGTTTTCAATTCAAATTTGTCAAATTTGTGCGGTACCTCTGTACTTGTTGTCATTTTGTTCCAGAAAACACCGGGGGAAATTCCCATAAGGAATCATGTAAATTGTTATTATATTTGGTGTCAAAACCGTGCCAAATGTACAGGGTGAGTCAAAAGGCACAGGACACCATTTTATTTTAGAAACAAAAATGAAAATGACATGTCTGAGTACTCCAGCATGGAGGGGGGAGTCTATCATTTAGGTTATGTCCAAAAATGGCCACCATCTTAAAAGCTGCCATGTTGGATCAAGGGCAAGTTTTTTCCAATGCAAAGGTGGTCATGTAGCATAACAAAGAAGACCAGAATTGTCTCAGAAATTGATTTTAAACATTGCAATATCTCCTGCGGTTCAAAAGTTAGCAACACAGAAAGTTCCAAACTGAAGATGGAACCTGAAGATGGAATTGACTATTCTGATGTCCAGTAAACGCAGCTGCCGTATCATAGCTGCAGACTTTAATAACTGACACCCAGTCAATTTCACACAGCGCTGTTGCATCCCTCAGAGAAACTGGGACTGTAAACGACAAGCCACTCAGTGATCGTCCTAATACTGCCACCGACAAAAGAACCCCAACAAGGTTTATTTTTTTTAAAAACATGTCCTGTAACTTTTGACTCACCCTGTATTATGCAGCTCAGGATGGACCACTGTAGCGAAAGATAAAATAGAACACTATAGTAATAGCTTCACTGCAAATCTACGAAGACAGTTTAGATACCAAACATGTCTTAACTGATCAATCCTATTTGAGGTAAGAAGACCACGTTTCTTTTTGCTGCCAATTTAGAAATGAGTGTCACAGTAACTAAGCAGGAAGCTATCTCCTGTTAGTGTCCCTGTCAAAATCATGAGCTTAAGGCGATGACACCTCGTTGCTGAATTGTCTTTCAGGCTACAAGTGCTTAGAAGCTGTGCTTTCTTATTTGAAACAACAAATGTCATCTCATCTTTGTACTTATCAAAGAACTTTCATATCGTTCCCTCCTGGCAGGTGTTGTGTTTAAAGTTTGTGGCATTTCATGCCAGATTTCTCTTTCAAACAACACACAAACATTTATCTGAGCAAAAGGAAAAGCACACACGCATCAACTTGAGAAAATAAAAGCACAGAAAATGTGGAAATGTGGGAAAGACGTTTCATCTTGTTTATGGATGAAAAAAAATGACACCCTTCCAGGAGAAAATAAATCTCTCCTCAGTGTAGTGTTTTGTTGTTGCTGCTTTTCTGCTGTTGTTTTTTTATATGTATATTCTTTACACTTTGAGAGTTACTGGCACCCCAAGCCATGTCCCATTTCTCAATATGTTATACAGTACTGATGTCATGTTTGCATCTAATGGGCTTTTGGTCCAGTTTTGACACAGCAGACTAAACACTGCCTGTACTGATGGTTCATTTTTTTAGGATCCAGTGACGTTCTGTTCTCATTTGATTTCTAAAATCCTTCTGTTAAAGTCAAGGTGCTCCAGTTTATCCAGCCATCCATGTCCTCTTCAAATACTTACATGTTTGGACAATTCCTTCCAAGCACCAGTATAGCAAAATTGATCGATTGAGAAACATCTAGGTTCTTGTGGTACACGTATGTCCCAAACAACTGTACTTTCTGTAAATTCTGACAAAGTCTTCGTTTTATGCCATTTCTTGTTGCATTTCTCTGTCTTCACTTCTTCCACTAAGTAATGATAAAGTTCTCAGTTTTTAATTTTCTTTTCTTTTTTTAAAGATCAAGATAAACATTTGTAAAAGTCACATAGTGTCTATGGCCTGGTTGATGAGATCCGAAAGTAATCCAAAAAAAAACGTGGTTTTGAGAATTATTTGTCTTATTGTTGCCTGCATTGTGAAAGACATTGGCTCCGTGAGACGCTTCCACTTAACACACTGTGCCATTCTCTTGCCGTGATTTGGGGCAGGTGGAGCGTGGGATCGGTTGAACCGAGGGAGCCAGTGTGCAGAAGAAGCCAGCGATGAGCGAAAGGCCTAGACCACCCCAGGCACAGAACATGGACCATCCATACCCGTGGCTGATGTCATCTGGGAGGCCATACAGGTAACGTGGATAGCGGGAAAGCTCGAAGTTAATCCCTGCTACACAAGTGCACAGCGAGATGATGCAGAAGGTACCTGAAGGGAGAGCGGAAAGAGTATGATTACATAACATTTCAACCGGAACACACGTAACCACTGAATGTATTTACAAGCACATCATGATTTTGTCAGTAATCTAATCAACAAATTTACATCCACTGGGGTAATAACTCAAGTAATCAGATTTCTACTTTACAACTAGCCAATAGTCTCACCAAATGATTTCATGTAAATTTCAAACTTTAATAATTACATTATGAAAATCTTTACTACTCATTAAGCATATACTGCTTTTCAGAATCTCCACAAAAGTGTTTGGAAGCCTATTGCAGTTGCTGCATATAATTCCAGGGTTGCCAGATCCCATGAGAGAAACAAGCAATAAGGTCTTGGGAAACAAGCTGCAAAGATACTAAAAAGCTTTTCAGAATAGGAAGACCTGCTAACTGTGTTTAATTTCACAAAAAAAACCAATTGCAATGAGAGTAGGAAATACATGGGTTGAGAAATCCGAAATAAAATCCAGCTGCCTTTATCAGCTTCATTAAAATAATTTCTAGATCAGAATATGCTGTTTAGATGAGCCCATCAAAAATCAGGTAACTACGGTAATCCGATTATGATTGCATGTCTCCTTTATACCAGTTCAGTCCTTTGGATGTGCTTTAAGACACTTGCTTCATGTATTAGTTACTTGTTTTACATAGCGCATAATACTGTAATTTTAGTTTGAATGATCAATATAACGATTTTCAATGCAAGATTATTGACTACTATAAACTATAATATTGAATTGTCTGTTTATTGAACACACCTAATGAAGTACATACCTAAAGTGACTGACTATGTTAGATTATGCAGCTACTACTGATTTACTGTGAAAATTATGTACTGTATGTGTGTACACCAAAAGAACTCTCAAAGATGCCCCGCATATACAAACCTAAAAAATCCAAAGCATGAAAATATCTGAAATCTCTCACAAAAATATTGCAAATCTCTGCTAAATTCTGCTAGCATACATGGCAAAAAATAGAATTACATACACAGCTGACAAATATACAACCATTAAAGTTTATCTGTTTGAATTTTAACTGTCTTGTCTTTGTAGTGTATTCAATTGAATATGAGTTGAAAAGGATTTGCAAATCACCGTATTCTGTTTTTGTTTATGTTGTACACAACGTCCCAACTTCATTGGAAACAGGGTTCTATATAGGACCTTTGCCAAGCTCAAGGATGCTGTACAAAAAGGTTAAACAGAGATAGATGAGTAATTACGAAAGTGTTGTTGGTGTGGAGCTGGAATCTGTGGTGAAGGTGGCTGAGAGACACTACACAAACTGCTGTCCATTATGGATGATAATGGTCACCCACTGCACAACATCACCATGGACAATAGAAGTAAGTTCAGTGGCAGGTTGCTGTCGCTGAGCTGCTCCACAGACAGACTCAGGAGATCCTTTATCCCAAGTGCCATCAGGCTCTACAACTCTTCCCAGAGGTGCCAGTAGAGGGAAGAGGACAGATGAGGCCTGCATTTAATTTTAAGCTGGAGGTTTTATGCTTATCTCCACTGTATGACATTTTATCTACAGCATGACACTATACTCTCCATGATGTAAATCTACTCTTCTGCTCCACTTTACTCACGTTACTACAGTAGAAAGCCGTTTAGATAGACTTTCATATTTTCACGATTTATTTATTTATTTATATTCACAATTTATTTATTTTACTCACTCGGTGAAATACGTAAGATATTCTTTATATTCTTTACATTTATCTATAGTTTATGTCTCTTTGTTTTTTGTCTTGATAGTGCTGCACTAAGAATACTGCTACTGGCTGCTAAATTTCCTCCGGGATAAAGTTATCTATCGGTCTATCTATCTGTTAAGTTTCTCAAAGAGATGGGTTTTTAATTGGCTTTAAATAGAGAGAGAGACCGTAGAATAGAAAGAAGAGGGCACCCATAGTGACTGCGTCCCATAGTATAGAGCCTAAGCCTGGGGACAGCAAAAAGATTTGAATCTGCAACCAACGTGATGGAGAATAGTGTGAGATGAGGCTCACTAAATACAGAGGATCTAAACCATGAAAAGCTGGATGAGGATTTTGTATTGAATATGAAGAGTGACGGGGAGCCAGTAAAGCTCTTTTAGAACTGGAGTGATGTGATCACAGTTTATTGTGAAGGTCAAAACCCTGGCAGCAACATTCTAAATGGACTAAAGGTGGCAAAGAGTATTGGCAGGGAGGCCATACAGCAGTGAGTTACAGTAGTCTAGCCTAATAATGACAAACACGTGTATCAAAGTCGCAGCCATGTCTTTAGGCAGAAAAAGGCAGAGATGTGTGATGTTATGAAGTTGAAAAAAAGATTTGGAGAGAGATTTTATGTGAGACTTAAACGTCAGAGAGGAACCAAAAATGATGATGATGAAAAGGTTCCTGGTTGGGTTGGAGGGTTTCAAATCACATGGAAAGGACAGGGTTACATAAAGAAGAAATGGTATCTTAAGCATAACTTGATCATAAGAACATTAAACCACAACCAAGATTGTAGTTTAGAAATATCACAGAGCAAATCTAGGGAAGGAATTAGAGGATTTGAAGAAAAGATAAAGTGGAGTATCATCAACATAGCAATTAAAGTTTAAACCATGCTGACGAATAATAATACCAAGTGGAAGGATATAAATAGTGAATAAAAGAGGGCCAAGGACAGAACCCTGTGGGACACCAGGCACCGCGCACAGACGCAGCGCACCAGGACAGTGTTAGATACATATTTACCCAGATGTACGAAGTAACGCCTGTCAGAAAGAAAATACTGAAACCAGGAGAAAACGACAAGAGTAAGCCTACAAGACTAAGTAGGGTGTTGTGGCAGATGGTGTCAAATGAAGCGGTGAAATCCAGGAGAAGAAGGATGGAAATGAGACCCTGATCAGAGGCAGAAAGAAGATAATTAAGAATGAAAGAAGTCTCAGTACAGTGTTCAGGCTAAAAACTAGATTGATAAATCTCAAATAGATGTTAGTTTTCAAGTGGTTATCTACAGTAGCTAAGAGGCACCTTTGAACCTTAGAGAGGAAAGTAAGATTAGAGGTGGGTCTAAAGTTGCTTAACAAAGATCTGTATAGACCTGGTTTCTTAACAATTGCGGTAACAGCAGTCAGTTTAAGATCAGGAGGCAAAGAACCTGAAGAGAGCAAAAGATTCACCAAGTGACAGATGGGATTAGATCAAATTGAAGCACAGGTCTTTTAAGATGGGTAAGAACGAGATCAAGAAAAGGTGTAGATGGCTTAGAAGTAGTTACAATCTCAGAGATAGTGTGAGAATCAACAGTGGTGCAGGAGGAGAAGTAACCAGGACAGGAGAGAGAAACAGAAGAAATAGAAAACACTGGGTCTGATCGATCCTTATAGATATGAGAGATCGTATTCTCGAAGAAATCCAAGCTTAAAAAAGAGAGGTGCCTTTTTGGGTTAATCATTGCTCTGAACCAATCCGGAGAGTTGCATTCATAACGTGGATCTTCTTTTGCATCTCTGATTTTACTTTGCTTCTTTAATCTGACTGAGCCTCTCTCGGCTTTTAACAGACTAGGCTGTGATGTATATTATGCTACGTGGCTGGCAGGCTTAACCCAGCATGCTATTTGCAGCACTCTAGCAGCACTACTAGTGGCAAAAAATATTATATAATTTTCTAATTGAAGGGTTAAAGTTGTGTTTCTGCTGTACCTGCTTATGAAGGTATAAAAGCATGCATACTGTATGAAAAATGAACACCAGTTAAATCTGTATACCGCCCAGCACTAATCCCTACAATAAATTAGGACGGGGGATCCTTATCCTTAAAATACCTTCACAATAAGGAGACTGGGGCATTACAAGTACATTTAAATGAAACTGTGTTGGTAGTTATGGCCCTGTTTCTTAAAATGCTACAA
The DNA here is from genome assembly GCA_034779995.1 of Parotocinclus haroldoi. NCBI lineage: Eukaryota > Metazoa > Chordata > Actinopteri > Siluriformes > Loricariidae > Parotocinclus > Parotocinclus haroldoi. The sequence continues at coordinate 14,973 of JAUZST010036984.1, read as the reverse complement.
GCTAAAGAAAATCATTGTTGTTCACTACCAGCATGTATTGCTACTTTTAAAGTTACCCTGTGACAGGGGTGATATCAGACACCCTTTACTGTGGCACATACTTCAGTAAAATGTTGCTGTGCCCTTCCCTACTAAAATCATGGTGGTAAAAAGTCAATTTTATTCTGGATTTCCAGTAGTGCCCAAGCATATTTAAAAATGTGTTGCAGGCCTAAAATGCAAAAATGGATGAATATTAACAAATTAAATGAAGATGACCGGATAAAACATGAAATGTCAAGAATTCATAAAGTCAATGTGAGAAACACTGCTTTTTTCCATACTGTTCCATACTGTCTTATTTTGATTTTTTTCTTTAGAATTCTTTGATATAATTCAGAATTCATTGTTCCATCAATGGTGGCAAGCCGTCCTGGTTCAGATGCAGCAAAACAGGCCCAAACCATGATACTACCACCACCATGTTTCACAGATAAGACAAGGTTCTTATATAGGAATGCAGCGTTTTCCTTTCTCTAAACATAACGCTTTTCATTTAAACCAAAAAGTTCTAAAAAAGCAGTAGGTTTTTTCTTGCAACCCTCCCATGCACACCATTGTTGTTCAGCGTTCTCCTGATGGTGGACTCATGAACATTAACATTAGCCAATGTGAGAGAGCCTTCAGTTGCTTAGAAGTTACCCTGGGGTCCTTTGTGACCTCGCTGACTATTACACACCTTGCTTTTGGAGTCATCTTTGTGGGTCAACCACTTCTGGGGATGGTAACAATGGTCTTGAATTTCCTCCATTTGTACACAATCTGTCAGACTGTGGATTAGTGGTGTCCAAACTCTTTAGAGGTCCTCAGAAATCTCTTTTGTTTGTATCTTGAAACACTTCCACAAACGTGCTGTGAAGAGCAGACTTTGATAGATCAATGTTCTTTAAATAAAAAAGGCTGGCCACTCACACCTGGTCATCCCATTGCTTGACAACACCTGGCTCTAATTTCACCTTCAAATTAACTGCTAATCCCAGAGGTTCTCATACTTTTGCCACTCTCAAATATGTCATATTGGATCATTTTCCTCTATAAATAAATAAGTATAATCTTTATGTCTCGTTTGTTTAACTGGGTTCTTTACTTTTAGGAAAATCTGAAAATCTGATTATGTGGAAAGTACATAGTTACATATTACATAGTTATGCAGAAATACAGAACGTTAAGGGTTCACAAACTTTCGAGCACATCTGTATTCGTTTTTACACATGCTGCCATTCTCATACAATAACTTCAATTGAGGACTCATTTTTGGACTCGCTTAATGTGACCAAGCAAGCACTCAGCTGGGACTCGGCTCCCCATAATCTGACCCTCAGTATAACCTTCTTCATTTTATGACTTGGCATCTTAATTGTCTTTTTAATTGCCTTCTCATTATTCAAGAATGAGCTGCTGCGTTAATGCCACCCATTTTAATTGCATCTTCACTCTGCTCCCCACAGCGCTGAAGCTGCACGTTGCATGCAGTCAAGGCAGCATGACATGAGGTGAGGCAAACTGATGTGCTTACTGAAATCAACGACTACGTTAAAGCCCTCGGCGTACTTCAAGCATCATATCGCCTGGCTTACTGTGCCAAACAGTATGATGTCATTGCATACAGAATGAACAAATCTGAACATGTGGAGAGGAAAAGAAACACTGTATCTTATGGTTTATTATTTGATTTGAGTGTTATTAGCAACAGACTTACAGTACAACTAAGGTAAATACATTCATACATTTGGAGCAATACATTTCTTATGACAAGTCAAATAATATATACTTTGTTCAGGTCAAAGGTCATTTTTAACAATCGGGGTATTATGATTCACCCTGCTCACAGCTCGATTCAAGTCACAATTTGTGATTTTGTCACAATTAGCATTTTTACAGTTGACAAAATTCCTTCCTCGTACAGTGTTTTTTTAATAAATAGAAGTGCCATACAATTAAAAGAAATAACTACAAACATTAGGGTTTAAATTGCAAACAAAATATACTATTCTATCAGTACAATAGCTCTGTACAATATTTCTTATATTCAGCATTTGTTTTTAAAGTAGACATAATTTGTGTGTTTGACTGTCTTAATCTGTTTTTGTATAGCTATGCATTGTTCTGGAGCATCAAACATAACTGAATTGTATAGAGTGAGCCAAAAGTCACAGGAACCCCTCTTATGTCAGAAACAAAAGGGGAAATCGGAATATTCCAGAATGTAATGGGTGGACGCTAGATCCAGAACGTGGTCTCCATCTTAAAATCCGCCATGTTGGATCAAGAACACATTTTTCCAATGGGACGGTGGTCGTGTAGCATATCATTGAAGAACAGAGCTTTCTCAGAAATCGATTGCCACAATCAGATTTGCAATATCTGTTGTGGTTTAAAACTTTTAAACACAGAAATTTGCAGCAACAACTGGGAACGTTGCCTGTAATGCACAGCTATTTGATGTGTTCAAAAATTGAATCGCAAATGTCGGAACAATCAGGAATGTATAATCCATTAGACAGACAATGCATGATACCGCCTGACCAAGGACATCGTCCCATTTTACTCATTGTGTCATAATGTTACAGTCGCATTTATTTATTCTTGAAATCACAATGACAGATTTCAAGTGGGTTAAAACATAAGAAAGCTGACCTCTAGACATGCTTCCACAATGCACTTAAATTTTTTTGGAAAGATATACTTAACAGATTAAGAGTGGCACATCATTTTACTGAGAGAGGTTTTTTAATGAACTGACTGCCATTTAGGCCATTGTGACCTAACTAGGAGCTGTTGGGAGCAGTGGTTTGGTGAGGGCACACTCACAGGAAACAAACATATCACCATTAACGAGGAATGTTTGCAGCTCCCAGAGTTTTGTTGTCCACCATCCAAAAAAAATCTCAAAGTGATTGAGTGAGAGAATCAAATCCTCCAATGGTCTGGCTTAAAAATAAGTCATGGAGGAAGCCAATAACGTTTGGAACATGAATTTAACGTGAATATGTGGAGTTTTACAAAGATTAAAAAGTCAACCAGGGTAAAGCTAAAGCTGGCACAGAACACGCAGCCACGCGCATGCAAGCAGCCCCTGCTGTCTTTATTTAGCAAAGAAGCAGTTTTCAGTAAACTTAAAGTTTAATAAAAATGTTTCTGTATGCTGTAATTTATAAATCTTAGACAGAAGTAAAATCTGAAACAGCTGAGCATTCCTATTAAACCTATATGTGTTGCTATTTTAAATTAAATATACAGTTTCTAAATTTAAAAATAGAATGAAATATCAGAAAGTAAACTTTATTTATTGAATTACCAACAGCAAATTACCGTGTAATTAGAAATAGGTTTTTGATGTGGTATTGTTTTTTCTTTTTTAAAAAAATCACTGAATTAACCTTAATATTTATTGCTATTGGGATGTGAAAGGATCTATAATGGGATATTAAATTCTGGAAATATTGCACTGCCCTAGTCTGGCTCCCTCCTCAGAGTCAGTCTTTGTCTTGTGCCCTGTGCTGCCAGACAGGCCCTGGCCTCTTACAAACCTGAAATGGATTAAGCAGGTATGGCAAGTGAAAGAAAATGTTGGCTGTTTCCAAGATTCCACATAAGGAAAATACATCAAAAGCTGTCTAATTGTTTTTTTTTTGTCTTATCAATTTATAAATGGTTATCTTGAGTAACTGTAAAGGAAAGGGTGCTCCTATATGCCTGTCATGTACTTTACTACTTTTAATTTAAGCATAAGTGTTGAAAGATATTGCAATTCTGCAGTTTATAATTAAGTGCCACGCTCTAGGTCTAACTCTGCTTACCAGTGCAGAAAATATAAGTCACTCAATGAAGTACAAGTTATATAGTGTACAAAGGACACTAGAGTGGCTGTTTCCATATGGAAATGAACAGGGTCAACTTAAAAAGAACAGAAATTTATGAGTTTTATGAAACTACCCTTGCAAAACGCCTACAGCAGTCACCTTTTTCTAAATCTGTAATTTGAACACCTCCTTGCGTGACAAGCAAAAAAGATTTAATAACAAAGAAAAGAGGAAAATTTAATAATTATACAAACTTCACTTTTGCAGAAGAACTTTACACAAAGCTTCTTTCCACATTTGCTGACAAAAAATAATGCTCCAATACAGAATGTGAGATTTGACATGGTGTCATTAACGAGAAACTTGGACTGCTACAAACTGGTGATGAATCATCTTTAGTGACAAATCCAGGATCTCTTTGCACTCTGACGATGGTCAGGTTCCAGTATGGATGCCTCGAGGCCTCAATTCTTCCTTTGCTGTAAAGCAATACACTGCCTTAACAGGTAGTGTGATGATCTGGGGAGCCATTGCATGCAGCAGCCAGTCAAACCTACTTTGGATATGAGGGACATCAACAATAGCATCCTGTTGTCACCTTTGTCATTATGCCATTCCAGCTGGAAATTTTCAGCAGGGTAATGCTCGCCCACGAAGGCTTTTACAGTCTCTGCCAGATTGCAACAGTTCTTTAGCGTGTCCAGTCACCAGATTTAAAGTCAATCAAGCATCTATCAAGTATGAAGCATTAGTTGGAATGCCAGCTTCGAAAACCTACAAGTGTGCAGGATCTGCAGGGCCAGTTGTGGATAAAACATGCCCCAGAATACCATACAGAACCTGTATAACCATATCATCTTGTATCCATTCTAGAAGCGGCCCAACAGGGAACTTCTTTAAAGTCTTTTTTAAATTGTACAGTATTCCCTGATATACATATCCTTTTGCTCTAACATTCTAATCACTTACATATATCATCATTACATTTACACATATAAAGTCCCAGTCGAAAAAATAGTTCTTGGTGAGCTCTTCTTCTTGTTTTGTTTTCTGTTTTTTTGTCAATAAGTATATTTGCATTGAAAGGACAGCCATTCTATCTCACTGTAGTTATTCTGCATGGCTTATTCTGGACAGGAGTTTATACTGATTATACACTGTTTTTATACTGCGTTTACACTGAGTTTATACTGTATATACATTTACATTTATGTCGTTTAGCAGACTCCCTTATTCAGAGCGACTTATAATTAATAGAGTCTTACAATCCAAGCAATTGTCGGTTAAGGGCCTTGCTTAACTGTGGCAGAGGTGGGATTTGAACCCTGGACCTTCTGGTCCATAGTCCAGTACCTTAACCTTAACTAGCCACTAACCACTACGCATATACAAATATGCTATCATACAAAACAATACTAAGTGGGCAGCACGGTGGCTCGGTGGGTAGCACCGATGCCTAACAGCAAGAAGATCCCGGGTTCAATCCCAGGGTGGAGCGGTGTCCTTTCTGTGTGGAGTCTGCATGCCTTTCCCGTGTTTGACTGGGTTTACTCTGGGTACTCTGGTTTCTTCCCAGTCCAAAGACATGCGTGTTAGGTTAATTGGTGTCTCTAAATTGGCATTGACTTTGACCGTGTGTCTTTGACGACAGGTGATGCGACACGTTGGAAAAGTATTCCCTCGTCGTGTCTTCGTGGGTATGAGCGGACCCCGCATCAAGCGGGACTTGAACCGCAAGGAAGGAAGGAGACAAAACAATACTAAGTATACTGGTAACTAAAACAACAAAAGCGTGTGGCTTCTCCCTCACCATTTTCAGTATAGAATAGAATGTAGAGCATAAAAACGGGAATGAATATAATGTTTAGTTAAAAACAATATAACACTTTCTATGAATAATTTGGATGAACATGTTAGACATATTGTGACTATATACTGAAGGAAGGCTTTCCCTGTTTTCAGATCCCCCACATAATGCTTTATGGGGCTTAGGTCAGGTGACTGTGGACAAAAGTCTATCATAATCAATGCTCTTTAATCTTCATGTTACAGGGATCCTAGGGATTCCCCCTAATAAATATTAATGGAAACCAAGATGCAGTACCCACAGACAGACAACGAGCTAGGAAAAACATGAAAGGAATTATTAACAACACAAAGAGAACTTAACTGAAGCTAAAGGGAACAAAAGCATAGGAAGCCCCTGGGGAACATGGCAAGACAAAGGGAGAAATATATGGCGGGTCTGGGCTCTGAATAGTGGATCCTATGAACTGTGGAAAACCAGGCAAGCCTTCCTCAGGGAACCCGAGGAAACATCCAGAGACCTTCTTGGAGACGCTGTCCTCACAGGGGAAAATTAAAACAAAGACACAAGGGAGCGGGCCAAAATAACATTTCACTGGTCTTCAAGTAGTTGTTACATAGCTTTAAGGTGTGTTTCGAATCATTATCCTGCTACAGTATGAATATTTCCCCACAAAGATCTAAACAAACATTTTCACTAATGATTTCAAATGTTGTATCTCAAAATATCAGGTGATTCCCTATAGTCAGTCAATACTCGCTAACCATGGAAGCTGTGGGAAATTACGAATGTGCCCCAGAAGCATTATGGAGAATATTTCTGAAATGTTTACAGTGGTGAAAAGAGTAATTGTTTTCTTCACTGGCAAAACAATTTAGCTTCAAGAGAGCTTCAAAAGAGTTTTAGCACCACAGGTCATATAATTACTGCTTAGCATTGTGCACTGGGCATGTGGATCAGGTAACCTTTCTAGGAATCAGAAAAAAACTAATTTCAGTCAGTAATTTGTACAGCACATTCTAAATAAATACTGTATATGACTGCTCCTACTACCTGATTTTGTACAAATGGACATGAAAGTAAGAATCAATAAGGCCCAAAATAGTTTAAAGGCTTCTTCCTTGTCCTTTGAGCTGGGCTTGTAAACTGTAATATCATGTCTGTGGGAGGAGATTTAATTAATTACAAATCAATGTAGCACAGAGGGAAAAGTAATTCAGTGTCAGCTCTCAGACAAAACAAAAATAGTGATGAGATATTTTGAGGTCTTTTTCTTTATGATTCCAAACCAGGATGACACATCTATACAAATTATCTGACAACTAAATGATAGTGGTCCTGATATAAACTGTTTCATCTGACCGATGCTGAAACAAAATGTATTGACATCGTCAATCGTGAAAGTGGTGAAAGAAAACCTGTTCCATTTATTATTTCTTATTATTTTCTTGGGACCTTATGTTTCATTGCAGCAGTCTATTTCCGCCACAACTTTTTCTCAACTACTATTGGGCAAAGCCAGTAGAAATGATATAGACCCTGTACTTCTATATAATCACTGTGACAGGAAGACATTCAAATCTGACTACTGAATGCAGAGTTCCATTTGTTTGTAATTTTAGTCATAGTGTCAGTTTCCATTTGGGTTTTCCTCGTTAGGTCTAAAGTGAATATTATATTGGAGGATGTCACTTGTCTTCTGTTATTAAAATTTTGTGCAGACTAGCATACAGTTCCCTTTGTCCTCCATGCTATCTGTGATGCCTTATGTTGATTTTAGTGCTGAATAAACACATACTGGCCTATGGTTACTCAATGCATGCTGACCTCTACAGAATCTCTCTCTCTCTCTCTCTCTCTCTCTCTCTCTCTCTCTCTCTGTCTGTCTGTCTGTCTCTCTGTCTGTCTGTCTATCTCCCTCTGTGTGTGTGTTTGTGTGTTTTCAAATACCATCTCTGCCAAGCTGCCACTGTTGGGTCCTTGAACAAGCTCCTTATCCACAATTGCTTGGACTGTAAGATTGTACCAGTTATGTGGCCCTCTGTATAAGGTCATCTGCTAAATGATGTAAATGTAATGTAATGTAATTTAATTTAATGAGTGGTGGTGATGAATGTTTGCTTTTGTACTTCTCTTAACCACTATCCTGAGCAGAGATGTTCTTAGTAACCAAACAGACTCTCTGTCAAATCTGATGCAACACAGAATCAGCATTTCAGAGCAGTAACAACATTCAATTAAAATTACAACAAAAATAGAAATGTTGGCTTGGTGCAAAACCTGTCATGCAGATATGTCTGAGGCAGATACTGTATGTAAAACTGCAGGTCTTGGCTGGTTATTTGTAGACACTTGGCACAGGCCTCCACTGCTGCCCTCTAAAAAGGCTCTCAGATTATACTTTTGGCTGGTGTACCTCTTGATTGGAGATAGCTGACTGCTAGACATGCCTCTGCAATGCACTTGGAGACATTTTGCCTGGTTGACAGACTTCGAAAGGAAGTGCATCACTGGGCTGTAAGATGTCCCAGAAAGACCGGAGGATCTTTTGATACAGGTGGAACCTTCACTGGACACCGTGTCTCTGCCTTGACCATGTGAAGTACATTTGTTTTTACATCATCCACTGCCTGTCCTGTCATTGACAGTCAGGCACCATCACCTTCTCTTCCAGTGGTGTTGGGAACAAGAAACCTTGAACCGTGTCATCTAGTCATCTTAGTGACCAATCTAGGTTCTGTTTGGGATGGAGTGTGCAAGATCTACATGCACAGTTGCAACATCTTTGGGCAGATGTTCTGCAGGATACCATATATACCAGTATTCCTCCATGCCCAATTGTATCTCATGTTGTATCCAGGCTAGAGACTACCTAACAGGGTTACTAGAGCCTCCATGCAATTGTTCTATTTTCCCCAATAAAGTTATATTGAAATCATTCTGGACCCCCTGTGACCCTGCCTTGGAAAAGTGATTTTAAATGTAATTGTTTTATCAGCTCATGTACTCTTTCACTGTTATAAAATCTCTAATCCAGCAAACATTGGCATTGAATCAAACTCAACCAAGCTCCCAGAAATAAACGGAATCATTTATTTTATTAGCACTAAAATACATTTTGAAAATTCTCATGTTGGGATGGTATGTCCTGCAAGATTGACTTGGTCTCCAAATTCCCCAGACCTTAATCTGATTGAGTGGGTGTCACAAAGGATCAGGATCACCTCACAGCTCCAGACATCCCTGGTTCGATCCTGACCTTGGATTTCACCTGTGTGGAGTCTGCGTGGGTTTATACCGGGTACTCCAGTTTGTGTGTGTGTGTGTGTGTGTGTGTGTGTGTGTGTGTGTGTGTGTGTGTGTGAGAGAGAGAGAGAGAGAGAGAGAGAGAGAGTGTGAGAGTGTGTGTGTGCATGTGTATGTAACTTCCATCTCAGCTAGGATAGAAATTGTTTAGAAAGCCTGTTTAAGTATTTCAAAAAAGTTGACATGGGATTATGAGAGCCCTCGTAACCCTGATCATGAAACAGTGGGTGGCATTGCCATCTAATCTCTGAGAACACAGGGTGCAGACATAAGCCTGGGCTCATTGGGCAAGTCAGGTAGAATGCCAAAAAGCCATATGAGTGTTGAGTTACACATATATATGTTTATTAATGGTTGGTGTAAATATTTGTGGGGAAAAACATTAACAAGACATTTGCCAACCAGAGCATTTTCTACTAATACCTCATAAGATTCCACCATCTATACCCCAGAATTCAAAGAAATCCATGTACGGTTGTAGCCAGAAGTCTTGAGAAGTTTTTTTCATCAGTTTTTATTACGGCAAGTTGTTTTAACTCTAGATTGTGAAAAGTCATTCCCAGCCATGAAAACGACCTTATCACAAAAATTACTGCATTCCAGCCACTGCATCCCTACAAAATGGCCAGCTAACATAATTTCAGTATATTCATAATTTCATCTCTTTATCTCAGGAGAAAAGGTTGATATCACTCTGTCAATTTCATTAGAAGAGCAGACTGGTTGATTTAAAAGTGTAATGGGGCTTTTAAGTTTACTTCTATTTATCAGTTACCTCCAAGGAATCACATGCAGTCATCATGGTATCGCATCAGAAGGGTTTCACAGGTAAATTTTTCTGCTTGTAAGATAGCACCCTTATGAACCATTTATTAAATCGTCAATAACTTCAAGGAGAGTGGTTCAACTGAAAGCTGAAAGCTTCATGGCACCCAAGAAAGTTAAGAAAGCATCAGGACTGTCTCCTAAAGAGGATGCAGCTATGAGATCGAGTCACCACCAGTGCATAGATTGCTCAGGAATGGCAGAGTGAGTGCATCTGAACACACAGTGGGATTGAAGGCTTTTGGAGGATGGCTTGGTGTTAAGAAAAGCAGCAAAGGAGTCACTTCTGTCCAAAAACATCAAGGACAGACTGACATTCTACAGGAAGTACAGTGATTTTTACTGTAGACGACTGGGATAAAGTTATTTTCTCTGAGAAGGCCCCTATCAGACTGTTCGGGATATCTGAAAAAGTGATTGTCCAGAAAAGACAAGGTGAGCATGAGTCATGTGTCATGCCAACAGTGAAGCACCATGAAACGTGTGGGGTTGCGTCTCATTCTCGGGACTGGGTTCGCTCAAGATTTTGCCTAAAACACTGCCGTGAATAATAAATGGTATCAATGGTATGTCTTACCAGCATGATGGAGCACCATGTCACAAGGCAAAAGTGATAAGCAAACACTGAATGAAACATTAAAATTTTGGGTCAATGGCCAGGAAACTCACCAAGTCTCAATCCCATTGTGAGCGTCAATCTTCAAAAAGAGAGTGGGCAAACAAAAACCCAGAAACTGTGATCAACTCTAAGCACTGATAAGGCAAGAATGGGTTGATGTCATTCAAGAGTTCGCTCAGAAGCTGAAATCCGGCATGCTGAAGCATCCAGTTTTAGTCTTTGCTTAATCTATAAATGCTTATAATTGTATTTCATTTTACTATATAAACATCTGATAAAAGTTTCTAAGAACTGTTTGCTGATTTTTATTACTCGTTAGTTACACTGGCTATCCTAGCTTTCATTTTGCATTTAGCACAGTCAAATGTTGTAAGCTTAAAAGTCTGTCTCACCCATTTTTCCCGAGGCCAACAAAAGCCGTAGCTCTAGTTAAAAAAAGAAACAAATGCCAAACATCAGAATAAAATTTTTCATAAACTCAACAAAATTCCCTGAAGGCTACTCTATGAGCATTTCCATCAAATCCACCTCCACAGTTCCCACAAGGCCAAGTGATTGCTGGCCAGGACAGTTCTTTATACATCTCAGCGACATGTTTCTTGTGACACGGACCCTTGGCCTTCCCCTTGCTGGCAAGATATCAAACTTAAATTAAGAGCAGTCCACATTTCATTACAGGGCATGTAGGTCAGCCTTACTATCTAATTATCATTCCACAGGAAAATGTCTTTACTCTATTTGTTTTGCTTTTTTTTGGGGGGGGGGGGGGGGCACATCGTTAAAACTCA
>JAUZST010036973.1:0-27682 GCA_034779995.1 Parotocinclus haroldoi | reverse complement strand
GAGAGAGAGAGAGAGAGAGAGAGAGAGAGAGAGAGAGAGAGAGAGAGAGAGAGAGAGAGAGAGAGAGAGAGAACAGAACAAGCGCTAACGCTAACCAGATAACCAGTTTAGAGCACATTTACCTTCACAATGAGCTCGCGCCCACACACACTGGTTAGCTAGGATAGTTCAAAAGGCAGACCTCACCTTTTAAACACCATCACGTCCTGAAATTTGGACTTTTTGTGGTACAGAACCTCCTCTACCTGAAGACTCATGGCTTGACCAGGCCATAACGTGCACGTCTCGGTAAACCAGCCGTCTTTAATGCTGTCCATTGCGAACGAATCGTCCAAACGTCAGCAAACTAACGTGCTTCTTTATAAAACTACAGCCTGAGTCTGTACTTCAACAGAAGTGACTCTGACACGCCGAGTGGCTTCTGTAGTCTAACTGGACTGAACCAGAGCTGACCAATAGGAGCGCGCGTTCGTCGTGCGATGATAGCCAATCGGCTGCTCTAACGTCACACGTCACGCAAGCTGCGTACGGCGTATACGTTATTATTTCATGCACTACCTACCTAGTGTGCCTACGTAGGGAATGGAAAGCAATCTGGGACGGAGCCATACAGCAGGCTTTGAAGTTGGAATAGAGCCGTAGAGTGAAGTGGGAAGTGAGATGGACTCAAAATAATGATATTCACTCACCGTTCACTTTATTAAGTACACCTTGTTATTTTTACACTAATTGCCCATTTTTTATTACGTCCTCCCGCCGTAGAATCAATCGCCGTCGATTCACGTTGTAGTTCTACTATTACAGACTGTAGTCCATTTGGTCCTGTAGGCTACCTACAGGTCAGTTCCCTTTATTCTGTAATAATCAGGTACTATTTGGGTGGGGAATCATTCTTGGCACTACAGTGAAGCTGATATAATAATAATGATACTCAGTTATACTCATATAGCGCCTTTACACAGACCCAAGGTCGCTTTACCATAGGATTTCATAATGAACACGAACAGTTACACAGAGGAAGAAAAGGAAGAGGAAGAAAAATGTAATAAAAAATATGTGTTTTCAAAGAGGTTTTGAAGTCAGAAAGAGACGTAGTAGAGCTCAGGGAAAGAGGAAGAGAGTTCCAGAGAAAAGGGGCAGCAACACCAAACGAGAGTCTAGGAATAGGGATGACCTAGCATCGGCTAGACTCCTGGCTGAATAACACCAACTTAGGAGGTCAGAAAGGTAGACAGGACCTAGGCCGTGAAAAGCCTTAAAGGTCAGAAGAATGACCTTATAGCAAATACACATAGTAATGGGGAGCCACTGTAAAACAGGTGGTGGTGTGTTAGTGTGTGCTCTGCTGGTACGAGTGGATCAGACACAGCAGTGCTGTTAGAATTTTTCACTGGGCACTCTCAGACACATCTAGCTCATAGCTACACTTTGTAGATTTAAAATCAGAGACAACAGGCCTAGCTCATCTGTTGGTGCTAAGTTTGTTAGCCAAAGTCTAATTCTTCATCAGTGATCGGAGAATGTTCCCTACATGATGCTTGTAGCTGGACATTTTTGGTTGGTGAACCATGCTCAGTCTAGCAGTGACATTGGGTTGCCTCCAGCAGCACCGCTGTGTCTGATCCACTCGTCCAAGCACAACACACACTAACACCCCACCACCACACCAGTGTCACTACAGTGCTGAGAAAGATGCACCACCCAAACAGTACCTCATCTTTGAGGGTTCTGACTATTAGAGCACAAATTAAAATGGACTAACAAATGATTAGTCCGCATGTCTGTGTGGGTTTACTCCGGGTACTCCGGTTTCCTCCCACAGTCCAAAGGCAACTGGTGTCTCTAATTTGTCATTGACTTGTGTATGCAACCACCCCAGCCGTGTAACCGGAATCAGCTGCACCCCTGTCCCACGCCAGGATAAAAGGGGAGGGGTGGAGAAAGCAATGGCAAACTACTCCACTATCCTGCCGAAATACTTCATGGATCACATCGATGAATGACAGTAATGTGTGGAGATCGATGATCCATCAAGTGACCGAGAGTCAGCCGCGACTGTACGGTTCATCCAATCCAACGTGAGCATCGTGTAATTTTGGATATTTGTGTAATTTATATTTTTATTTGAATGTTTTAAAACATAATAAAACAGGCAGACCATGTCAATATATTGAATGTCATTTGACTTCTGGCTTTATTGTGCGATCTTGTGGTACTGTAAGCAAAAAAAACCCCAAGCATTAATACAGTGCATTACTGTATAGAGATACCCAGCGATTTCTGCTGGTCCTGTGATAAACTGGAAGTCCTTCAATGAAAGTCCAGATGGTGCCATAATCAGAACTTTCCACTAATTAATACAGCCTTGAACCCTAGAGAGAATAGATAGAATAGCCTAGATGTCTAGCATTTTCTAGATTTCTATGACATCATTTCATTCCATTACAGTCCTAAAAGTAGAGTAAGAAAACCCAATTAAACAAACGAGACAAAAACGTTATACTTGGTCATTGATTTATTGTTTAATGATCCGACATTACATATCAGTGACTAGCAAAAGTATATCAAATTTTTGAAAATGATATGACTCAGTATATTGTCACTCTTTATGTGACATGTTAACCTAGGATGGTTCCACTGGCAGCAATAAGCAGGCGGCGACATCCTCCACTGAAGTACACAAGCGCATTCAAATGTGTATTTTTTTAGGTAACACACAGACTTGCACATAAGGTCATTTCACTTCGAGATACACTAGCTGCTTTAATACTGTGTCTATTGAAAATCATCATTCCTTGCCGAAATCCTTATTTTTTTGTCACATTAAACATTTAAATAAATTAATTAATGCATTTTCACATTATGATCCACATTACTAAAATGATAATAGCATGTAAAATAATTCGTATCAGTTATTTAATTGTAATTAGTAAAATGGCTGGTCTGAATAAGTGACCAATGCTTTTAGATTAACCAATATAAACTTGCTCAGGTACAGCCAAGCGACTTCCAGATCACGCAATAGGCTAAAGGAACGTAATCGGCTGGTGGATTTGATTACTTCAGAATAATAAAACAGGCTGTTTCTTGAGGATTTGTCTCCTAGTAAGTCATGGCCACCCAGGACGTGTTATAAAGCTGTAAAACGGCTAAAAGTAAGTAGAAGGAATGTAAAACAATTTCAGAGGACGTACTATCCCTTGAAGAACCATTTGGAGCATATTAAGAAGCAGAAAGTGAATGGGACCACCAAGATTTTGGCAACATCTGGTCACCCCTTTAATCCAGTGGCAGGGCTAGGTGGATATTGGATCAGGGAAGCTCACAAGAGGTCAGTTGCAACTTTAAATGATCTACAAGTCTTTATGGCACAGTTTGGTTGGTTTGTTTATGTGGCAATAATCTCACAAATCTGGTTTGTCTTGCTTCCTCTGGAAAAAGTACCACACTGTGTTACCAAAGGAAACAAAGTACACCAACCAAATTTGACCACAAATGCTGGGGATAGCGAGATTATTTTGTGAGGGTGTTTGTCTTCAGCGAGCCCTATTCCGCTGATCAGAACTGAGGAAAAACAAGCGTTGCCAAGTACACCCAAAATCTGCGTCCCTTGGCTGGACAACTCAAAATGGGCAGGTTGTTCACAGGGACAGTGACCCTAAGAAACACTGACAAAAGCAGTCGATAGTAAAGGATAGAAAGTCCTTGAGTGGCCAAGTCAGAGTCTGTGAATGGACTGGAATAAAGCAGTCCGCTGCTGCTTACCACAAAATCTGACTGAACGTAAACAATTCTGCAACGGAGAATAGGCAAACAATCCCTAAACTAGATGTTCAAAGCTTTATTTGATTGCTGGTAGGTAAAAATTGTAAATAAAGCTGACGAAAGATATTCCTGTGGACTTTTACTACGTCTGTCAGACATTTAGAAACAAAACTCTTTCTTTGAGCTATTTTGATTTGGTGATTATGGTAACTGTATTTCTTACATTGAAATAGTATCCATATAGAGGCACAGCAGAGCACTGTATTAACAAACCTGTATAGCAATATAGAGCTTCACAAGGTGAACGAATACTACAGTATAACACACTGATCACAAAAGCCTAAGCAGCATGACGTTTGTCTATAATTGCCTCACTTACAGCACATATCACATGACATAACTACGATATTTGACAGCTCTGGAAAAATTGAACAGAACACAATCAGTTTATCTGGTTTTACTCTTTGCACATACTGTGCGTGTTTGGGTGAAATGAAGGATTTCTGCGTAATTCTACAAATTACTGACAAATTCCAATGACAAATGTTTATTTACAGCAACGACAAAAGCGTTTGTTTGCTGTAAATGTCAAGATAAGGATGATGCAGCATTTACATGATTCAATTAATACTGTATTACAAATGAAACAAAACAAGTTAATATTCATTTTAACAAAACAATACTAAGAATATAACACTGGGAATTTAGATTTTATTTAATTGACTCTTTAAAAAATATTTTGTACTTTTTCCTCAGTAAATAAGATCACCTATTCAGTAGCTTACTAATTACCGAATTCATCAGATACGGGAATGGAACTTCTGCCATACATAAGTAGATATGCAGTAGATTAAGAGTTGTATAAAATCTCTTAATTTTTGGCAGAGCTTTATCTCCAGTCCTCACACTAGGTAAGCATTTAGCTTGGACATTTGATTTTAGCATTCTGTTTTTAACGCATGTAACTGTCAACAAAGTAAGAAGCGCTTTATTGAGGTGTAAGATGTAAACAACAGTGTGGAATGGCATCTACAGTACAGGTGTGTGCCGTTTAACGTCCGCAGTATGTTCTGTAGACAGGGCATTAACCAAACCGGATATCCACTGAACCTTACTATAGTCACATACAGATAAGATACTTTGCACAGAATGTTTTGTTTTAAACACTAATACTAATTAAAACACAATATGGAAACTTTTAGTGCATATTCTTATACTTATATTTGTATCTTTTACAAAACTGTGAAAAGTTTTTCGACGCCTTTTCATTCTATGTTAGCAGGTGTTGCGAGGGTTTACTCGCACTAGTCTTCTGTCATTCAGATGAGAATTAGATGTACAGTGGTACCTCAGTAATCATCATCCATGACACGTGCCAATCAAAGGACGTGTGTGAGATATTCCGTCAAAATGCGGCGAGGACAAAATTTTGCGAGTTGTTAAGCGGCCTTGTGACGAGGTACGGCTGTATATAAGACAGACTTATCTTTCCTCTAAGAGCTCGGCCATTAAAGCAAAAAGACGTTGATCAGATGGACGTGAAACAGCACATGCCTGTAAATATTTGATCACTTTTTCTGTCAGTTGTGCTAATGGTATTCAGTCAGTAATTTCCAGTACAGGATATCTTAATCATTAGGGTTTGGATTGGCATCAGGGTACTGCGAAAGATCGAAGGTCAGCACCTTGCTGATGACACAGTCTCCTTGCTGTGGAAAGAGCAGATGTTGTTGTGACTCAACTAATATGATTTACCCAGGTCAAATAACCACTTTATACTGGCTCAGGGTCAGTGGGCTTAGAGCCTATCCTGGAAACACTGGGCCAAATGTAGGAACAACTTGGAGTACATATTAAACCTTGTTAATTCAAATGTCACACAAACCTCAGGGTAGACTCCTATGAGAGAATCAGCCTTGGTGTAGAACTCCTCTTTTAGGGAAATGACGACTGCCTGGAAGTTCTGAACTGACTGATCTTTGATGTAATTGGCAACCTAAAGAAGTAAGCAACAACCTATTAAAAGTCAAGAACCTATATCCAAAAATATCAAGAAAACAGAATTGTGATTCTCAGTGGTTGTAGTGGACAAACCTTGCCAATGTTCGTGTTGTCAAGCGCAGCATCAATCTCATCAAGAACAAAGAAAGGAGCGGGCTTGTAGCTGAAAAGAAATTAAAGTCTTATTAAAAATAAAAGCTAATGAATGAATGACAATATTTTTGCATATTGTAACCCAACACTTGAGGAATGGCTGGATAGGAAGGATCCTCAGGTGCAGTATTCGAAATTGCACACTACTATCCTGCAGCATGCAGTGTCCATACACAGGGCAGTATGCCATAAATACACTCGTTACAACATACTCCATACTATCACCTGTATGTAGTACGCAGTACAGTAACAAGCCCTGTCATATGATGTAGCGTACTACTACACTACTCACTGCGTTACTGTCATGTGACCATTTACCGCTCACTTTTACACTTTATTAGCTTCATTCTGATGTGAACATACCCCAATACAACCACAATACTCTTTTTTTATACTTAAGATTTGGAAAGTTTCTCCTCCATAGTGTTAATCACTGCCATGTTGTTTTGGTAGGCGGAGCTGGAGAGGCTGCAGTGCATGATGGGTTGCAGAACACTATGAGGATAGCTCCCCTGCTTACTGGAGAATCTGACCGGACTAGTTCACCACCTTATCTTTAAGGATCTTTAGGGCATTGCAGAAGATCATTTTGGTTGCATACTGCATACTATTATCATCATTATTACTATTATTATTATACTAGTTTTAGGCAGACTTAGTACATGAGTATTACGTAGTGTTTCATTCTGAATACTACTACAGTCAATTGTGCCCCGAATCACAGAAATGACAACAGTCTAATAAGATTATTAGTAAGCCAGTAGGGATGCACCTGTGAATTGCGAAAAGAAGAGCC
The DNA here is from genome assembly GCA_034779995.1 of Parotocinclus haroldoi. NCBI lineage: Eukaryota > Metazoa > Chordata > Actinopteri > Siluriformes > Loricariidae > Parotocinclus > Parotocinclus haroldoi. Next base: position 20,967 of record JAUZST010036973.1, on the reverse strand, counting down.
AAGGCTGCCACTGTCTTCTCTCCTCCAGACAGGTTGTCCATGGGTCTGAATCTCTTTCCCGGAGCCACACAGTTGTAATTGATTCCATCCAAGTATGGTTCCTCAGGGTTCTCTGGGCCTAGAAATGCCTGAGAAGGAACAAAAAACCCTCTTTCACATTGTTCACAAAGGCAATGTTTTTTTTTTTACTACGGTTGTGTGTATGGTTATGTGATTCTTAGTGTTCTGCCAATTCTTTCTGCCAAACCAATGTTTGTTCAGCAAGACCGGTACTGGTGTGACCGTATACATCTTTGCTAACTTTATTTTCCCAGAGCAACGATTTCCAGCCGGAATGGTTTTCCATCCATACAAATAAATGCATAGAAAAAGTGTCAGCAATGAAGGGTCCTTGAGGAACGCCCTTAATTCTCAGTTTCTTTGATTGCACCACTTGTATGTCACTCTGAATGAGGTCAATGCTAAATGCTGTAAATGTTTTGAAGGTACAGGGATGTACCATTGGCAAGGTTTGTTCATTACAACCGTCGAGCATCTGTCACAATTCCATTTTCTTGATTTATTTGGATGCATGTTTTAAACTTTCAATAAGTTTTTCTGCGGTAGCCCAGCAATTAAGGTACTGGGTTCTGGACCTGATGGTCCAGGGTTCAGATCCCACCTCTGCCAAGCTGCCACAGTTGGGTCCTTGAGCAAGGCCTTTAACCCACCATTGTTTGAATTGTAAGACTGTATAAGACTGTAAGTCGCTCTGGATAAGGGCGTCTGCTAAATGGCGTAAATGTAAATGAATTCCATACTGTCCCAGTTTTTTTCTGATTTGGGGTTGCAGATATTAACGTTAGGTTCATAGATAGTTTAAATAACACTGGGGTTTTTTCCAAGCATAAATTCGTCAGACCTGTGCACTGCTGTTACGCGAGAGAGCTTTGTAGATCTCGTCAATGTTGGTAGCTACAGACTCGAAGCAGTTGTTGAATCGGTCAAACCTCTCCTTTTTGATCTGCTCAAATGCCTGCTTAGCTTTCTTGGCTCTCTTTCTTGCAGCTTCAAACTCTGAAAAACAACAACAGACACTGGTGCTTCCACCAAACGTTTAATGTAAATAATAAAAGTGCCTGCGACTAGCTTTTACTGCCTGGCTCACCATCGCTGGTCTCCTGGAACTTGTCCCGGACGCTCTCGAGCTTCTCCATGGCCTTCATGTTGGGAGCGCTAATGCGCTGCAGGACGCTCTGCTGCTCGTTAAGCCTCTGCTGTAATGTGTTCATCTCAGCCTTGATCTCCTCCTCACACAAAGCGTCCTACCAGCACAGGAAACAACTGGATATAACGAGCTATAACCTAGAAGCACCATCAATGAGACCCGGTGTGTCAGTGTCTCCAAAATACCTTTAAGTCCTCGTTTAAGTTGCTGTAGTCCATCTCAATCAGTGCCTCTTTAGCATGCACAGAGCTGGGTGTTTTATGGCTGCTGATGGATTCCTCAGCTTGTGAACTTCCCTGCACAGAGCCCAAAATATATGTGTGTTTATCTCCTCTGAAATGATCAGCAGACACTTTTCACTTGCGTTTGATCGTCCAAATGAATTTATATGAGTTCTCCAGTTCTCAATGCACACTACACCTCTTCCTGACTGATGTCATCCATTGTTCCTGATTTGAGCGGCAGTTTGATGTCTTGCATCTTGCAGGCCTGCAGGAGGTTGTGCCTGTCGCTGCGCTTTTGTTCTAGCTTCGTCTCAATAGCTGTCACCTCCTTCTGGAGCTGAGTCAGCTCCCTAAAAACGTCACATTAAAGGCAATGGATAAAAGTCTAAACACAAAAGAATATCAACGGAATACCATTTTGTGTGCGTTTGCACGTTCTCCTCGTGTCTGCACGGGTTTACTCCGGATACTCCAGTTCCGTCCTAAATCCCAAAGACATGCATGTTAGATTAAATGGTGTCTCTAAAGCACCCCTTAGAGACGTGTGAGTGTATGCGCCCATACGATGAGTCGGCATCCTGCCTTGCACCCTGTGACTAGACACTGGCCCTGGAAAAGCAGATAATAATTCCTTCTTAAGACCTCGGTCATTAAAGTGAACTTGATCATATCCAAAGAAAGCCAAACTCATTTGAAATTTAACTGAAGAAGCACATTTAGTCAGCTAGCTTTCCATATCTCTGGTGATGCAGGAGATGGTTTTGCTGCTGCACAGATTCAGTCACATCTGGGATTCATTCAAGAGTTCAGCAAGTTCTCCTAGTGTCAATGTGTGGCTTTCCTCAGGGTAAACCAGTTTCCTCGAGTCACTTCGGTTTCCACTCAGCAACCAAACACAAGTCAGTAGGTGTTTTCCAAAACAGCATAATGGTGACATCACCATTATTCACTCTAAACCCCTACGGGCTGGTGCAGGGGGATAACAATAGCCTTGGCATCACCATCTACAACAAACACGGTTATACTGTGACGTACCATGAGTTAAAAGTGAATTAAAAAGCTAAATCAGAAAAGAGCACACACTGCAGGTAAAATGTGAACATTATAAAAAAGACAGCTGATCAACTGTTTCATTACTATTACTTATCATTTTAGACACCACGTCACCTGACCTGACTTCCAGCTGCATACAGGGTGTCTCACAAACATCAGAAGGGATTTAATCCACTGGCGTTACGAGTGTGAACCCTGCTGGTCCTGCAATGGACTGTCCTCATTTATTTGTACAGGAGAAGAAAGGCAGCAAGTGTAAGCATGCCCTGAAAAGACGCCAGTTCACTATTAAGCTTCTAATTATTTCAAAAGCAAATAAAAGTTCAAAAAATGATGGCTAGAGTAGCATTATGGGATCCCCTTTCCCTTTGATCTCTTTAAATGCTGAGGTATTATGGGTAGCATTGAGGACAGCTTTTTTACAGAACTAAGACCTGGCAGCAGTGGCCTAGCAGTTAAGGTACTGGACTATAGATCAGAAGGTCCAGGGATCAAATCTCATCTCTGAAAAGCTGCCACTGTTAGGTCCTTGGGAAAGACCTTTAAACCATAACGGCATGGATTGTAAGGCGCTCTGGATAAATGCTGTAAATGTAAACGTGTACCGCTCATGGCTTCAAACAGCGGACAAGTAGTGGAATCATGTTTCCCAATTAGTTTGTGTTTAATGTGAGATGACGTATCCTCTATATTGTTCAAATCTGAACTCTGAGCAGGCCAAAACATGAGCCCGATGGACCAGGGACATCGTTTTGTTTCAAAATTCAGTGACTTTTCCCCATGAGCTGGTATTGTTTGCAAGATCTCAGAACTTAAGTGAGTAAGCATTATTTGATGCAATTAACAGAAACGCTGAATTGCATTGTTTTCCTTCAGAACTTGAAGTGTTGAGTTTTTACATTCAGAAAATCAACAAAACGTGTTATTTAGTTAGAGGTGTCCAAATTTAAAACGTACACTGCTCACAAGCACGAAGGGACATTCCATCTTGAAATAAAGAAATACTCATTTTGTTTAATTTTTGTCAGTAGTGTGTATAAGGCATGTGTTTGTACTGGATGCAAGTGCGTGGTAAACTGTGGACGTGTTTTATATAAATCATCCTTTAAAAGCACACGTTTATGACCAATTAGCATGACCCGAGCATTACTTATTTGCTGTGGATACAAGTCACCTTTGAAAATGAAGTAAATTACACATTTGTGTAATTTTGTTCTCAAATGTCCTTCTTTTCCTCTTGGTACTCCTGTTTCCCCCTGCATTTCAAAGACCTGTTAAGTCAAGTGATGTCTGTTAGGTCAAGTGTCCCAGTGTGTATGTGCACATGCCCGTGTGATAGACGGGTTCCCACAGGTAAATGGAACATACTAATGAATACATGAGAAGAATCAAACTTCCTCACTTGTTGGCAGACCCTAGTTTCTTACGGATCTCCTCCATCTCTCGGTTCTTGTCGTTGACCTCGCCTTTCTTAGTCAGGTGCTGGTTTTTTAGGTCCTGTAGCTGAGCCATGGTCTCATCAATGATCTTCATCTGTCTGTGCTCCTCCTGAGGTACACATTTGGAGGTGAGCAATAGGAGTCGGTTTTCAGACATGGACTGTGCCTCGGCAGGGACTAACAATAATTATAACACGAATGAGGATTCTCCAATTAAAGTTCAGGATTCATTAGAAAAGAACTTACAGGAATAAAAATGCCATGCCAGAGTGAAATCTGTTTCTTCTGCATTAAGTATTCCGAAATGAAACCGTTTTCTTCTTATTCCTCTTTTTTCCGCAGTAAAAATGTTCAAAGTATTTGCATGAAACTTTCCAGGACTGCAGAGTCGACACCCAACCACCCACAGCACCCTTCTCTCTTTTCATATTAACCAATATTATTATAGTTAATAATAGTTTATATAATATAATATATTATATAAAGCCATAAATGTTGGGACAGCTTAATGTTTAGCCTCAAAAATCTGGACAGCTCATAATCCTTAGCCATATATACAGCTAAATGACCATTTACCATCAATATCTGGACATTTAATGACCCATGGTCATAACTATCTAGACATCCAAATGACCTTTAGTCAAAAGTATTGGCACCCCATGGCACAGCTATTACACTTTATTTCTGCAGTGCACATTATATCTCGCTTTAGTGAAAACTACTGGCACCTCATTTCAGCTACTGACAATCTGGCAACCACTTAGCAACCATGTACCAGCCGCTTGGCAACCACATAGCAACAGCTTGGCAACCACGTAGCAACTAGATAGCAACTGCTTGGCAACCACTTAGCAGGTAATCAGCTGGCTTTGACGAGGCAAATTATTAAAGTTTGTTATTAAAACTTTCCCTCAATATAGTTTTATTTGAAATATTGCCTGTATAGATTATAAATACTCTTGCACAGCAATCCGATCTAAATGCAAGGCATCTCTTTCACCGTTACCTTCTTAAGTTTTTCAATCTCATTCTCATCCTTTTTGACCGTCTGTTCCCACATCATCACTTTCTCCTGGTCCTCTTTCAATTGGTTCTTCTCGTAGTCTAGCTGAATGGCCAGACGAGTCTTCTGGGTCTCAAATTCAAGTCTATAACATTACAAACAAGCAAGCAGTTTTGAAAACTAAGCATTAAGATTGCAGCACAGTCCACATGTCGCAACATAAAAGTCTCACCGCTTTTTAGCAATTTCGTTCTGCCTCTTGACTTTCTCTTCTTCGAACTCTCGAATGTTTCTCACCCCGATCTCCTTACAGAAATCAAAGAAAACCTCGTCCTCCACCTGGAAAAGGTCAGCGTTTCTGCCTCGGTCATTTTTTCACCTGAAAATGCTGAAATTAGAAACACCCCCCGAGTTCTTACCAGGTTCATGCGGTCTCTCAGCTGAGTAATGTCTCTCTCACGTGACTGGATGATTCTCCTGATGTCGTTGATTCGTGGGCCGAAATTGGCCAGTTCACTCTCCAGCTTTGACTTCTCCTTCAAAGACAGTCGCCTAACTGTGAGCGTTCAGAGTCAAGACTTTTACAAAGCTACTGTAACTTGATGGCACTCCTGATCAGCATCATGTGATAATCCTAAACCGACCCCCACTCTGGGGAGAACATATCTCCAACCTGCATGCTGAGCCTGGATGGTATCCCTGTGGTGAGCTAAGGTACATCAGCCAGGATGAAACCCACATGCATTTGTTTTCTACCCCATTCTCTGGTTCTGTTCATGGCCTGTGTTATCTATCAGTTTGCCAACAACCTCACTGGCATAAGCTGCCACCTCTCCTGGGCTGGGTCAATGGCAGCCCATGCAGACCAGGGAAGCCAATCTTCCTCCATAGAGTTCAACTTAAATGACATTTTATTTAAACTGATTTGTTTTATTGCAGTATTTCTCTCAGTAGTGCTTGCCTGTTTTCTAACAGTACACCCAATTTGTTGGGAGACAATACAGCATCAAACAAACCCTGCAAATTCATCAGAACAACTGCATTACTGACACTGCGTCGCACTGGGCACATTTCCTTCAAGGTACCTGCATGTTTAGGGACAGGTGACGAGTCTTGGTCTGTTCCAGGTCACTCTGAGAGTACTTCAGTCTCATTTGTAGACCATGAGCCTGGGACTGTACCTGCCTCAGCTCTGCTTCCTTCCTCTTTGCCTTCATTTGCTCCTATAAAAAAGAATAAATGGGACGAGCAGGAGTGAGAAAAACATTCGAAACAGATTACATGACTACATCGGCGTCCCAGTAACAATTCTGGATAACGAGTGCCGGGTTACTTTGAGCTCCTCTGTTAACTTCTCTTTCTTGTCTTTGAGCTTGTCTACAGCTTTTTCATCCCAGCGTCGGGCCTTGGCTTTCAGGTCACTCGCCCCGCCAGAGATCACCCCCGACTTTTGGAACAGAGTACCATCCAGAGCGACGGTCTTCAGAAGGATAAGAAAAGTGAAATTGAAGAAAAGGAAATTAAACGTAATCACAAGCTCTGTGCCACTGTGAGAATAAGCAGCAGTTAACTGTAATCTGTTTGTTTTATTTACTTTATGTCGATAAGGTCCTCCAAAAGCAATTCTGCGTGCATCTTCCACGTTCTCACACACGAGAGCATTTCCACAGGCGTACTGCAATGCCTTCTTAATGTGGGGCGGTTCGTAGCGGATCACATCGATCACCAGCTTGGCACCTCTCAGCTCTCTCAGTTTCTCATCTGTGGGCTTCACCTTAAAGAGGAATTCAAAAGAAACAGAGGCTGAAACCTAACTATTCACTCATCATACCCATTAGTCATGAGTCTGTCCCATTAAAAAACATTGTTACAAAAGACATGTTATAAAAGATGATGGAAAATTTACACTGGAGTAGCACAACTGATATGACCTATTAAAGCTAGCATGCCATTTATTACAAACCGTGCTACATTGGCTTGTTTGTTAGTGTCCGCTAAGAGCTGCATAAACTGGCTCCATCCCAAATATCTTTTTATAACACAGCCTGCACCAAGTAGTGTAAGTAACTGTTAAATCAAAGCACATGTAGTGCACCTACAGAGGGAGCAGAGTGTTGTTTGAGGTAAGGCCTTATTTCAACAACATTTTTTTATGAATGCTCGAAAAATGGCTACAGCAGTGATTTTTTCAGTTTTCACTGGGTGGCCAGATGATTCCCCTGGATGAGTAACTGGTCAACTCAGCCCACCAATAGATAGCTAAATTGACCCAGTCTGAGTATAAATGGCTAGTTTTTAAGTATTGTCCATAAAACCTTTTAACACTTGGCATCGGCAGTGCAGTTGGAACTCAGATTTCACTAGGTCTCACTGATTATTTATTTCACTTTCAAAAAATAATATAATACTATAAATAATGCAAAACAATGCACTTTAGTGGCCAAGAATTGAAATAAATGCAATAACTAGAAATAAACATAACCAAGCACCCTCTTAAATTGAAATGAATGTCTGTTATCAAGTTTGTCAAATACCTTTTTTGTATAAATTGTGTGTGAAAAGTGCTATAAAAAATACCTTTAAACATCCCAAATCCCTTCAGTTTTCGTTTAAGCAGATATGATGGAAGATATACTGTTTATGATGTACAATTGCACCCTCTGGTGTTCGAAGAGTGCAACGACATTATTACATCCCAATAAAGAGAAGGAAGGCATGTGAGATCTGTAGGATTACGTCGCGACATTGACAGTGTAAATTGTGACATTTTGTGCATCACGATGCATCGTTACACACCTAATTAATGTTGCAGAATATTCTTCTCCACTGAAGTAACACTGCTACACTTACACTTACGAGAGATGACAGTACTATAATCTTCTAAGAAACTTTCTAGGTAAAGCTTGAGGTGTCATATTAACACAGTGCAGACACAGCAAAGAGTAAGGAAACTGCACATAGCAAGAAAGAAAAACAGGGACATACCTCTAAATAGTCCAGGGGCAAGAAAGTCTCCGGCTCTCCTCGTTGCTCTTTTATGTACTGGATGCAATCTCGACCCGTCTTCTCAGAGTCCACAATAATAGCATCCATGTTCTTTCCCAGGACTTTTGTCACTGCGATTTGGTACTTCTTCTGTGTGGGCTGGCACAGGTCAATCAACCTGCCGTACTGATCACATAGAACCCACAGAATGCTTCACCACTAATATCCGCCCATTCATGTCATTTATTAGGCACACAAATCTTTTATTCACCACAGAGCCAGGATACAGTCTCTTAATGCTCTCCATGATCTCTGCTTTACGCTGCTGTCGGCTGTTTTCCTGCCTGTCGATTCTGGCGTCCCCGAGCTGCTCCATCACCTGGATCCACCAACAGAGAAGAGACACTGCATTCTGTTTACTGACTCATAAAAACATTATTATTATTATTATTATTATTATTATTATTATTATCATTACTACTATTAACAATTTTTTAAAAATGGGGAAAGTGGAAAAGGTACAGGGTAAATCAGAAGCCATCACTCCCTGGGTCTTGGACTTTTCGCAAAAGCGGCCAAAACCATTGTTGAGGTTTCTTAGTGAGTAGCGGTTTTCGGGCGATCACTATGTGGCTTGTCGTCCACAATCCCGGATTCTCAAAATTTGGTTATGAGGGATGTAACAGTGCTGTGTGAAATTGGTGATCTTTCAGTTATCTGTGATGATCAACAAAGGTTTTGAAATTTCTGTGTCGATTTTTGAACCACAAGAGATATTGCTCATCTGAGTGGGGAAATCAATTTCTGAGACAATTCTGATCTTCTTTGATACGCTACATGACCACCCAATGGGAATAACTTGGCTTTGATCCAATAATGTGGTTTTTAAGATGGTGGCCATGTTCCAGACATAACCTAAAAGCCATTTCCTCTCACCCATTACTTGATGGGGTATTCAGATTTTCCGTATTGCTTCTAAAATAAAAAGGGTGTCCTGTGACTTTTGACTCACCCTGTAGTTATTTTTCAATTAACAACGCCAAACATTCTATTTTCTAAAAAGAAAACCTAAATCACACTGTAACGGTAATTAAAACGACTGAACACTGTAATTATTACACTGGCTGATTCAGAAAAAAGAAAAAGAACTAGCGGGAGCAGCTCCAGAGGTTCTTGGTTCAATTCCCGGCTGGTTTCATCCTGTGTAGCGTTTCAATGTTCTCCCCGTATCTGCTGGGGTTTCACACGGTACTCCAGTTTTCCCTCCCATATTCCAAAAACATGCGTTAGGTCAACCGGTGTCTCAAAAGTGTTTATGGATAAATACAGAAGGGTTCTGAAGGGTTCACAATCTTTGAAGCACCACTGTACCATGCAGGGTGTGTGTGTGTTCGTTTTTTTTACCTGGTTTAACTCCATGTTTATTTCATCAATCCTCCTTTTGGCGAGCTCCACTTCCTCAGTCAGCTCCTCCTCTAATCGCTTCTGTTCATCCAAAGACTGCCTGGTTAGAAATATTTCGATTTAGAAATCAAAAGAGGCATGAAACAGAGTAAGAAAGTGTAGTGTGGTACAGGGTTATGTACGGTTATACCTGCTAGTCGTTATGTAATCCTCAAGCTTCTCGATGCGCTTCTGGTTTTCCTCAATCTCTCTTATTTTCTGTTTAATTTTGGCCTAGAATTCAGAAGGGTAAAACAATGTTACCCAGGGGTACAAATCAGGTGTCAGTCCTAGTCATTCACTAGACTTTCAGCCAACTAGTACAGGAGCTCTGAGGTAATCACGTATGCCATATAATCCGAAAAAAAAAAAACAGTACTGTCTCAGGTCACAGTTAGATTTGTTGTTTAAGCAATAGTATCAAATATATAATATTTAATATAATATATAGATATATAATATAATAATAGACCAAATATAATTAGTTCTCAGTCTCTTCATTATAATGCAAGATAATACAAAGGAAAAGTGTATGCGGTATTAAAAACGACAAGAAAATCTGAAAAAAAAAACATTAAATAAGTTACAGGCCAAGTATTTAGTGTGACCTGCCCCCTTACACTTAAGCAACTGCAGCATGTTGATCCAACTGGACGCCAAGTTGTTTGTTTGGGTTCTTCGATATCGCTCTCTGCATCAGTGACCATTTCAGCGACACGCACAAGGTTATATCCGGACTACTTATATATACACACTCGAGCCAGTGCCAATTTAGAGTAATCAATTAACCTAACACGCATGTCTTTGGACTGTGGGAGGAAACCGGAGTACTCGGAGTAAACCCAATCAGACACGGAGAGGACATGCAGACTCCACACGGAAAGGACCCAGGCTGCTGGCCCTGGGATTGAACCCAAGACCTTTTTGCTATGAGGTGGCATTGCCTACAATTAAAAGGGGAACGGGGTGAAAAGGCTAAGATATGTTAAAGCTGACAAAGATAGGAATAAAGGGAGTATTATGCAGTGACAAATCCAAATTTGAGGTTTTGGGTCCAGTTCCAGTTGTCGACCATATGTTCTATAGTCACAATTCCATTGCTAAAACAACAAATCGAAAGGTGGCCTAAGACTTTTGTATAGTACTGTATGTCCATATTATTATTAAAAGTATGAACCTTGTTACAGTACAGCAGTTGGAATAATCCACGTAACAGAGCAGCCTCGCTGGAAGCTTTACTTCCCTTTACTCTTTACTATTAAGACAGTTTTTGTGAAACGATTATCACTAGAATTGTTACGTTCATCCTCACCTCTGTCTCAACTTTCTTCCTCTCCTCCAGGTCCAGTCTGTCCTGGTCAGCTTTCTGATCCCGGTTGAACTTCTCCAGCTCCTGTGCCAGCGTGGCTGCTCGCTTACTCGCCTCCTCCTTCAGCCTGTGGTACTGTTTTACCTGCAGACCACAGTAAACTGTATTTTCATCAAGGGTGTAACGATGCATCGTCATGCAAAAATAGGACGATGTCTATCGTCGGGTGGGCCGACGCATCATCTAGCGGAATAACCGGTTCTTGATTTACCGCCATCTAAAGCAATTCCATGATGAACACCAGATGGTGGAGCCATACTCAGAGATAAATGACCTGTCCCCGGTGAGAATCCTTCCACTTTCTTTTAAGAACATGTTATTTTGAAATGTTATTCTTCAGTAATGAAGAGAAGGGTAATTTCAAGATATGTTGAAGCTACAGTAGAACATTTTGTTTACAATTTTAAACCCCTATTTCTAGGCATATCTCATAATTGCTGGGGAGTATTTTTCGTTCAAAACCTTGTGCAAGAAACGTGCATTGTTTTGCATTGCCTAAACCCCAGAAATAAAAAGGAAATGTCCTTTATTAAAGGTAAATTAAATAATCATGAGATACTCAAATCGTAAATTCAGTACGGTGAATCAAATCGAATGGTGTGGTTTATTTACATTTACGGCATTTAGCAGACGCCCTTATCCAGAGCGACTTACAACTCATACAGTCTTACAATTCAATCAATGGTGGGTTAAGGGTCTCGTTTAAGGATCCAACTATGGCAGCTTTGACAGAGGTGAGATTTAAACCCTGAACCGCTAGGCTACCACAGTTTATCATCACACACCTACTTTTATGTGTATATGACTAGGTGCTCCATTTTATTCCCATTGTTAGAATGTTAAGTAAGGAATAGTTTTTTTAAGAAGGGTCTTGGCTCGTATTTTGAGGCGATGCTCATGTTGTTACAGCTCAGCTGACGGTTCGAAGGAATCGAGTATGGCCTGTGCTCTCAAAGCAGTAAGAGATGCTTTTAATCTGACCTGGTTCTCCTCCAGTGTGAGATCCTGGCCCTGACTCTGGGCCTCCTCCTCCATGCGCTCTTCAAACTCTTGCCTCGCCATTTCCACAGCCCCCTGTTCTTGGTCCAGCTCCTCCATGTCGGCTTTACGCTTCTTATACATCTTCTGAGCGTTCTGCAGAGACTTGCGGGCCGCCTCCAGCTTCTTTATTTTGTGAGAAGTGTTCTCCTTGGCCTTGATGTACTGCGGCCGTTTCTGGTTTAGCTCAGCGTCTTTCTCTCTGAAACAAGACAGACTTTGATTAGGAGGATGTTCAAGAGATTAAACAGAATCCTGTAACAAATATTACTTCAAATCAGCTTAACACACTTTTTCTGATATCTACATATCTAGCACTTCTGACAAGACTTTCTTTTCGTTTACTGAAAGGAATAATCTGCATGTTTTAAACCTATTCCATTTCATTTCTAGCATACTTGACTTTTCTATCTATTACTTTGGGCAACATGTTTCCTTGTTCCGAGAAACAAACAGAAATGAAACAAAAGAAGAGCAGAGAACCCTCTGTAATAACAAACATACGAGAATGACTTACCATGACTACGGTTTATCCAGTACACAAAAACAACACACGGTGTTCTAAAGCAAATGTTTAGGGTATTTTTGCATTTACAATACCGTCCCAACCTTTTTCTGATTTGGGGGTAGGCGCACACATGGGGTACATGGAGAACAAGTGATCGATAAGCTAGAATATTTCAATAAATACGTAGGCAGGCTTTACAAAGTGTTACACACTTTATCTCCTTCTCTACATTTTGCTGCTCCCTCATCATCCTCCCCAGTTCTTTCTTCTTATCCTTCAGTTCCTCTTCGATACGATCCATCTTCTTCCTGTCCTTCTCGATGTCGCGGTTGCGTTGGGACAGCTCTTTGTTGAGCTTTTCGATCCCTGCCTCGTTGTGGTAGAGTTTGAAGAGCTGTAGCTGAACGTTAGCACGAACCACCTCATCCTTGAGCCTCTGGTATCGCTCAGCCTGGGCAGAGACAAAACCCACAGCTGATACTGGCTTATAAGTATAAAAACAGACAGTATAGGATTTGGTTGACAGTAAGAGCAGATTGTCTGACCTCCTCCTTTTCTTGCTTGGCCTCCTTGCGCTCTGCTGCGATGTTTTTCTTACGGTGATAATTGAACTGCGTGTCCTCTTCTGCTTTTACCATCTCCTTCTTCCTGCGGTCATACTCCTGAGCTAGTTCTCCAGAGCGGGAGATCTCCTCAAACAGAGCAGTTCTCTCTTTAGGGTTCTTCATAGCTATGGACTCCACAGCACCCTGTATGAGGAAGCAGTGGGAGAGCTCAAGATAAAACATGATGGAGTAGTAACTGGAGAAGATTCTATTGGGTTTGATAAAATCATAATAATAATATAGGGTTCATACAGTTGGTATGCGATACACAAGTGCATAATACACCTTGGAGAAGCAGCACATTTTCGTCACTCTAACATTCTCTTCAGTTATTATTTACAGATAGTCCAGTTTAACAGCCAAGGTCTTAAATTATAATCAAAAAGCTGGTCACCTCAAGAGCCTGTCAACACTTCAGATTCACGAGCAGAGGTGGGAGTTAAGAGCACAAGGCTTTCCTTTGTGTGAGAGAGTGTTAGCACGTGTGTCTGTGACTTTTTTAAAGGTTGTATGCTCACTTGCGTGTTGAGCTAGACTCTACTAATTCAGTTGATGATTTAGACATTTTTATGCAGTTACTCACGTTTGTGTGTATGACTTTTTTCTACTTTATTCTAATTTTGTAATTCTGTACATGTGAGTCTATGTGTCTGCTTCTTTAGTTTGAAAACAAAAAACCAAAAGTAGCACGAACCTTTAACAGCATCAACCTTTAACACATTTTAAATGTATTAAAAACTGCATTCACTGTTGAGATGAGACTGTTGTTTCGTTTGTGGGACTGTTTACTGGGTAGCAGGACTGTGGCAGCCTAATGGTTCAGGTCCTGGACTCTGGACCTAAAGGTTCAGGGTTCAAATCCCGCCTCTGCCAAGCTGCCACAGTTGGGTCCTTGAGCAAGGTCCTTAACCCACCATTGCTTGAACTGTGCGCTGCTTTTTGTCCAAACAAATATCAAATATCACAACAGATACCAGAGGCTTTGTGGTTAATTTCTCTGTAGAACTATTGATACCATTTATAATAAATAATTCTTTCACAATGCAGTGCAGTTCATATTGGTTCATGCCCGTACGAAAGCCAAAAACAAGCTGCAGAGAGCTGCTGTTCCCGTATTTCAATACATGGCAAAATGTGTGGATGTTAACCATTCCGAAGAGACAGCGAGCTTTCTATATATTCATTTTTAAATTGCACAACAAAAAATATTTTTACCTGAAAAACTAGAAAGTTCCTTGCTTTGATAAGGATCCCCAGCTTCTCCAGTTCCTCACTGTACTCAGACAGTCCAACCACCTTGTTATCGATCCGGTATTCAGAAGAGGAGCCTGATGTACACAAATGCATGTTTTAGAATATGTAGTAGTGGAAATCAACTATAACTCAAAAGGTTTTTATGTCCCTACCAATTATAACCCGTGTGAAAGTGCGCTCTTTCTCATCTTCGCAGTACACCATGCTGACACAGGCGCGGTTAGCGGCAGGCTTTCCAACAGGAGCACCATGAATCAGGTCCTTCAGTGTTTTTACACGGAGGTTACTGGTCTTCTCTGCCAGCACAAAACTGATGGCGTCCATCAGATTGGACTTCCCTAAATAACAGTTGCTTGTTATTACAGTTGGGCTGTATGTTACTCCACCCAAGATAGTGCTATGTAAATCATTTTAATTAATGAATAAGAAAATGGAGGGAGTCTGCTTTCACAGTAAATACATTTAAATTGACAATATGGAGATTTGCAAATTTTGATATATGGAATATAAACAATATAAGCTACCCAGACAAAAAATGTCACCTTGCGTGTTTAAGGGGGTAGTAACTTCAGGCTCCTGAACATGTCGTTGCACAAGGATAATTGGGTTATAAATATTTATTAATATTATTAATAATACATGGAAGATGGGCTGCAAAGCAGATGTTAATGACTGGCATAAGGGAATGATTGAGCAGCGGTGTGCCAAGGGCCAGTGTAAAGGAAGTAGCTGAGTTTGGAGCTGTATCGGGCCGTCCGGCCGTATGACTCTCACAGTTTTTAAGGGAAATGGGATCACCCTGGGTCCTCCCTGTGTCTGCGTGGGTTTACTCTGGTTTCCTGCCACAGTCCAAAGACATGCGTGTTAGGGTAACTGGTGTTTCTTAGTGTGTGTTTGTGTGTGC
Source organism: Parotocinclus haroldoi (assembly GCA_034779995.1). Lineage (NCBI taxonomy): Eukaryota > Metazoa > Chordata > Actinopteri > Siluriformes > Loricariidae > Parotocinclus > Parotocinclus haroldoi. The sequence goes on along the minus strand of JAUZST010036973.1, from coordinate 5,935 downwards.
GCCCTACAGTGGATTGGCGCCCGGTCTAGGGTTGCTCTTGCCCTTACGCCAAGAGTTGCCGGGTGGGCACCGGCTGGCCCGCGACCCTGCGTGGATTAAACGGAAGATAATGGATGGATGGTGATTCATGGAATTGTCCATGACTTCCAGATAAGCTGCATACAGGGGCGTGTCTGGAGGCAATCAGAGCTGTAGATGATGTCTAGCCTATGTCTAGACTACACAAGCCTGAGCCAAGCTGGAGATGAATGAATCATAAGCTGAATGGATCCGTGCGCAGTGACACCAAAACCCATCACTTACCCGAACCGTTCGGTCCGATAACAGCCGTAAATTTTCGGAAAGGTCCGATGATTTGTCGGCCTTTGTAAGATTTGAAATTTTCAATCTCAATCAGTTTCAGATAACCCATTTTAGCGCTGCAGAAAGCTCCGATGGGGCGTTTCGGTGCGATGCGTTTGCGCTGTGCAGTGTTTAAACCCTCAGTCAGTCTCCCTGGCTGCGGCGCTGCATTTTATTAACGAAGAGTGCAGCTACAGAGCAAAATAAAAGTCATCAGAACATCTGCTTTTTGCCCAAAACTTCGAAAGTCCTAGACATTTCTTAACACGTCTGTTTTTTGCTGTGAATTTTGTTGTTGCATCCCAACGTGTAAGCGTTTTGCCCCTGCAGAAGGATCACGAAGAAAGCTGTTCTTGGTGCTGAAGTGCTGGACTACAGATCTGGGTTCTTCATTCTATCAGCCTATTGATTAACTATTTCTAATTTATCCCAAATTTTTTATGTTGAGAATACCGAAGCTGTACACAAATGTAGAAAGGCTAACAATAATAAAGTCACTGCCATTTTATCTGCACACGGGCTTTACACTCATGCCTTAACGAGGCGATTTAACGATTAAAGGGTTCTTTGCTGTTTATAAACAAAACCAAAGTATATAGAGAATGCACCAATCAGAAGACAGAATGCCTCAGAGTCCCCGCCCCTCAACTTCGGTTGCTGAAAAGTGACGGTTATAATTTCAAAATGATGGTTAGGTCACTTTCATGTAGCATCTTAATAAACCAAATATCAAATAACTAACGCACTATTTATTATTTAATCTATTTGTTTGCTAATTGGTCACAATATTCCATTATTAATCCATTATTTATCCGTATATTCATTTGTTTATTCGTTTAATCCTGGTAAGGTCCATAGAAGAGCCTGTAAGGCAGAACCAACCCTAGACTGGACGCCAACCCATCGCAAGGTACGCACACACTAAAGCCACTTTAGATACACCAGTTAACCTAACACGGGTCTATTGAGTGTAGGAGGAAACCAGAGCACCCGGAGTAAACCCACAGTGACACAGAGAGGGCATGCAAACTCATATTCTCGTATATGTAGATTGTGTTGTAGATTTTGTCACCCCTTATATGGTTTTTTCTTTTGTGGTCCGGGTGGCACAGCTGTGCAAGTCGCCATACAGATCCAAAGATCGCCAGTTCAATCCCGACCATGGGCTCTGCCAATCCTCCTGTATGTGTATTACATCCCAAAGGCATGTGTTAGGTCAGCAGGTGTCTATAAATGTGTCCCAGTGTCAGTGAGTGAGGGTGACCTGAGGTTGGATCGTCACCAATCTTGTGTTCCTGCCTTGCTCTCTGTGCTCCTGGTTACACAAGTCTTTCAGTGAACCTGAGTAGGATTAAAGGTTATGAAAGTGGTTGAATGCTTTCTTTTTGATGTAATTAACGTACACACCCACTGGAATTCAAGAGCGAAACCTCGGCTCATTTATAACCTGAAATCAGAGCTTGTATGTTTACAAACTGTTGAGAGATCTGTGGTGGAACGGTGGTGGCTTAGCAGTTTAGTTACTGGACTGTGGAGCAGAAAGTCTAGGACTCGCCTCCCAATTGTTGGGTTCTTGAACCTCGACCCACAACTGCTTGGACTGCATCAGATGGAAGTCTTTCTGGACTATAATGTCTACTAAATGCAACTGTAGACCTGTAAAGTGAAGTTAATATACACTGCTCATAAAAAAAAAACAAGGGGATATTTAATTATGGGATGTATTATGTACCCCCTTATTTCTTGGAGCAGTATAGAAGAACTACAAGCATCCCAAATTAAATATTATAGTGTTTTACTATATAATTGACTATAATAATTCAGATTACTACACCACTGATATTGTGGTTTACTGTAAAAGGATAATATGTAATATACAGTAACTATACTTATGGAACTGTGAAATAAGATTTTTTTCATTTTATGTCCGGTAAGATCCAAATGCTCATTGGCTCCAATAGAAGTAGTATCAGCATCGCTTTGTTTCCCAACAAGCTTGTATTTGTGTGTTTTTCAGTGATGGTGTTGAGATAGAGAACAGCATCCACTACGTAGGAAGCTGTCAGGCGGAGCTGCACAGGCTGCGAGAGGTTCATCCACAGCTGGACATTGACGGCACTCACAATATCTGGATTGCCAAACCTGGGGCTAAGTCTCGCGGCAGGGGTGAGACTCAGTAACTTCTCGCTGGTGAGCTGTGAAAGCAGAATTGACGTTTTCATCAGTGGCTCTGCTGTTTTCAGGAATCATCTGCAAAAGAAGGTTGGATGATGTCCTGAAGTTGGTGACGGGCAACCCTAAAATGAGTGAAAGCAATAAATGGGTGGTACAGAAGTACATGGAAAGGCCTTTCCTAGTCCTTGGAACCAAAATAGACCTGAGACAGTGGTTCCTGGTAACGAACTGGAACCCTCTCACGGTTTGGTTCTACAAGAAATGCTACTTGCGCTTCTCCACCCAATTTTATTCAGCAGACAAACTTGAAAAGTAAGAGCAGAAACTAAAACTAAAAGAAAATCATAAAACAAATATTTTCTTCTGGCACAGAACCAACTCCATACTCTCTTTTACCTGAACAATGTGTAGATCAGTCCATCTATGCAACAACTCCTTCCAAAAGAGCCTCCAGCCTTCTCCATTACGACACCCAGAGATTCCAGCCAGGGAAAGGCAGACCGGTGGGAGAGCATGGTCATTCCAGAGATGAAGAAAGCCCTCATTCGGGCTTTGCAGACGGTACAGGGTGAGGTAGAACACAGACGCAGGACCTTTGAGCTGTTTGGAGCTGACTTTTTGCTGGGTGAAGATCTCCATCCCTGGTTTCTGGAGATTAATTCCAGTCCATCCACTGCTCCAACGGCAGCCTTAAAAGCCAGACTTTGTCCAGCTGTACAGGAGGACACACTGTGTGTGGTGTTAGACCGTAAGCTGGACGAATCAGCTTCCACTGGAGACTTTGAGCTGATTTATAAGCAGGTATATAAGAACAGAAGTGTTCTGTTATTTTAAATGCTACCCTTTCCCCCTAGATACTAATGCTCTCTCTCTCTCTGTCTCTCTCTCTTTCTCTCTCTGTCTCTCTCTCTGTCTCTCTTTCTGTCTCTCTCTCTCTCTCTTTCTTTCTCTCTCTCTCAGGCTGTAGTTAAATTACCAAACTACAAAGGGGTGGAACTCCTCATCCAGGGTGCTGCTATAAACCATCCCCACCGTCCCAACCCAAAACCTGTTAATAAGTCTGAGCCTCACTCGAAAACCTCTTGGCCTAACAACATCAGGCAAATGGGTGAAGAGAGTGGAGGTACAGCCTCAGAGCCCAGACCTCCATCTGTACTTAGCATGAGGACAAAGTTTATGGACATAAGCCCCAGAAACCATAAGGACACATCTGATTGCAGCATTGTGTCAGAGTCCAGCAGGTCTCAAACAGCCACACTGCTGGAGAGCCCCGGCAAATCTGTCAGGTGCCTGTTACTCCCAGACGGCCTCATTCAGGCAAAAGATGCGAAGCTGCAGCCTTTCATCCCAGGCCTCCTTCTACACCTGGGTACCTCCATGCCAAACGGTATGCCACGTGACCACTCCACCAGTTACCATCATAACATCATGGTAGAGAGTTGTAATACAAAATAAAATAAACATTTATTGTGAATGAAACCTGACTTCTCTGTCTCAGCAAAACTCTCAACAAAACCTGGACTTGACCTGAGGTCCCCAAAAAAGGGGGGTAGGGGTGTGGACAAGAATTTCTGGCCCAGGATTCGATTAAGAAGACAATGTGCAGATAGTCTATGTGAAAAAAGGTGTTAATTACTGACACCTGAAAATCCTAATGCGTTTTAGTATTAACACAATGGATGAGTTGTGTGCAAATAATTGATTAATTAACTGATTAATTAAAATACAAAACTGCGGCATCTCAAAAAAGACTGAATTAAATCTCAAAAGGCCAATATAAAAAACTAAAGTACAAAAAAGACCATCACGTCAGTAAAAGTCTTGAGTTCAGTCTCAGTACTACAGTCCTACTGCTAAAATATAAAACCACTAAACTGCTACTGTATTTGATTTTTATTTCTAACAAATCTTAATAACATGAAGCAGTAAACACTGCTGATAGCAGAGGGGTTGCTTTGATGTTAGTAAAATGAACAACATGTGCACTAGAGGAGCAACAAATAGACGACCCCCAAAACAGGAATGGTTTTATGAGTGGAGTCCACGGATCTTTTGTCCCTCCTCTTTTCTTGCTGATTCTTACGCAGTCTTGCAGTTGGCTCTGGTCAGAATCACAGTACCCTGGTGCAATACCTGGGTCCTACTGATGTTTCACAGGTAGTCCAGATCCTGCAGGATACAACTTCAGTACATGCTTTTGCCAGAAGGTGCATCTCCCAGCACAGCCTTAAGATTGTGGAAGAGATTCCAGGAGATACTCCTTACCCTAGAAGCTCCTTAACCACTCAGCAGGAACGGTATCTGCTTTTTTGTTCAAGAAGAAACAGCATGAGCTCTACCAGAGATCTACAAAATTACCTCTAGCAGGCCACTGGTGTGAATGTGTCTGACAAACAATGAGAAAAAGGTTTTATGAGGGTGTCCTGTTTCACCTGATCACATGTAACAGACATGATAGGGTCTGCAGACACCGTGAAGAACATTATGCCACTGTGACATTATTCAACATGACCAATTGGATGGTGGGTCAATGATGGTCTGGGGAGGCATATTCCAGGAAGGACGCACAGACATGTACAGGCTAGACATTGACACCCCGACTGCTATTAGGCATCGGGATGAAATCTTTGGACCCATTGTCAGATCCTATGCTGGTGCACTAGGTATCCCCGTAAGGCATGCACAAGCACGTGGAGGCCATGTATCTGCAAAACAGGGCACCAATGCCAAGTTACTTAATGTAATTCAGTAAATAAAAAAAAGTTTTAAAAGCGCACCTTTCAGATGCCCATTGTTTTTAGTAAGGTCTCAGAACTTGCCTTGTCAATGGTTCAAACTTCCAGAACTGTGGGTTAACCCAAGGTTTCTGCCCGACTCACTGTCACGTTATTCATCAAAGGTTATGGCCGGACTCTTTCTGATTGGGGTTCTCTCTTCTGGAATTCCCAAATGATTGGTTCATTTTCAGCAGCTACATGCACACACAGAGGCTTCTAACAATATTATGTGGAGTTCAGTAATCACACGAATAAAAAGGACAGGAGACCAGATGAAGTGTGGCAGAACTGCAGACTTCGTAGATACTAAACGTTTCAAATGTACTGCGCATGCGCCTATGGCGTAGCCTAGTTGCCATAGCACACATTCCAAACAAAACAACGTTGTCCATCGGGTTGTAGCACAATTAACATCATCCTGTTACTGGTAAGTTTTAACTGTTCAAACTTATATTGTTACTCCTTAAATATAGATTGTTATCAAAAATGTACCAAAATGTCAGTGACATAATAACGCCATTACAGTTTTCTTCATCCATTTATTCACCGTGAGTTGCTATATATTCACACGACCATGCACCTATATATTCATTCATTGATATATATATATATATATATATATATATATATATATCTATTTT
>JAUZST010036962.1:0-27692 GCA_034779995.1 Parotocinclus haroldoi | reverse complement strand
CACACACACACACACACACACACACACACACACACACACACACACACACACACACACGCACGCACGCACGCACGCACACACACACACACACACACACACACACAGATCTATAAGCCTTGAAAATACAGAACTTAAAAACTATTTCACAAACACCTCTATACATAATAATATGTACCTCGAAAACTTTATCTCTGTGTAACGTATATTATTATGTTATTATTTTATAAGCGTGCAACCAAACTACAACTGTTCAGCACAAACCTATATAACTGTGGAACACACATCTTTCTAACTGTGCAACACGCAACTTTATGACTGTGCAGCACACAAATTGTTTAACTGTACAATACAGCTCTGCAACAAGCAACTGCAACACAACCTTTTACAACTCTACAATCCACAAATTTATAACCGTGCATTACACAGCTTTATAACTATGCACCGCACTCCACTACAACTGTGCCACACACAACATCCTAGCTGTCGAACACATACCTGTATAACCGTGCAACACAGATCTCCACAACTGTGCAACCTGGCATCTCACAAAACTATAATTGTCAGCACAAATGTATAACTGTGCAACTCAGACTTATATAACTGGGCAATGCACATCTTTATAACTGAGCACACTCTGTGCAATATACAACTTCAGATCAGGGCAACACACAACTCTATAGCTGTACAACACACTGTCTGAGCAACTCACACCCTTATATCTGTACTACACTCTTCTTAATACACCTTCAACACACACATTTCCAAACCTGTGCAACACACACCTAGGTCATGCACCTGTGCCACAGTTATTTTTGCCTTCTTAGCTGAGCACTGTGCAGAATTCCCATATACACGTTCATCTTTTTAGGAATGATTAATCTATGCCCTCTAAAAAAGCTGGTATTAATTCATCTGCCCCTCTTTTGGATGGTATCAGGGCAGGTTGTTCCAGACTCAGGCTATAGAGAGCACACCTAACTTTAGACTACAATTAGGAAGGCAATGACCTGCTAAATGAACTCATTAGCACATAGACGAGTCAGTGGGGAAGAAGAGCTGGGTTCCGCTGGTTAAATGACTGACACAGTTCGGGTTCCCCCTGAGAACCGGCGATATGACTGGCGACCCTGGGTGAAATAACAAAATCCAGAAAAGGTTCAATTAGGAACGTTGCAAATCATTTCCCATATCGGTGTCATGGCTCCACTGGTGCAAGGTCACAAAAGTGTCCGATTCAGGACTCGTCCCTCACGTTGAGCTCACTAATTGGTTCTGTCATATTTCTTGTTAGGATTTGCAGTAACATACGTCTTAATACAGAGGACAAAATGAGTCATGTCTTTTTCCACCATGTTGCAAATAAATGCCCTTCTAGGTGACATAAAGAGCTGCATCAAAATCAGTGCAGGTGTTTATTTAGTGTTGATGGAACAGATGGAAACAGAGGTGTAATAAGTTACATATACAAGATATAAAAAAATCAAAAAGTTTCGGGGTGGTCACTGCGCTTGTTAAAAGATCTTTCAGGTTTTTTTCATATAACCAAGAGCAAAGCATTCAATTATAAAGATTTAAATCATGATTTAATCATGATTAATCTGTCTCCATACTGTCACTCTTGACCTGGGTCGAGTGTGGATTTTGTAAGTTCTCCCCTGGTCTGTGTGGGTTTCCTCCCGCATATCAAAGACACGGGTCAATCGGTGTCTCTAAAGCCTCTCAGTGTATGTTAGTTGCCGATTGCGCATGTGTGTGCACCGTCTTGTGCACTGTATTGCCTGGTAAGCCCTGGCCCCACAAGACAATAAATTGGATTAAGCGGGTATAAACATGAGTTATCCTGAGTGAGGATAACTATGGGTCCTTTCTGTGTAGAGTCTGCATATCCTCTCCGTGTCTGTGTGGGTTTACTCCGGGTACTCCGGTTTCCTCCCACAGTCGAAAGACATGCACATTTGGTTAATTGATTATCCTAAATTGGCATTGACTTGTGTGTGTGTGTGTGTGTGTGTGTGTGTGTGTGTATGACTGGTCTTTAGATGAACTTGTGTATGGATATAACCATGTGTGTGTCGCTAAGATGGCCACTGAAGCCGATAATGATGTTAAAGAAGCCAAATAAACAAACAAAAACAAACAGTGATGGGGCATGGACAGAATCAGATTATCCAGCACTTCTTATGGGATCCTCTTCATATTCATTTTGAAATGTTCCCTCATTTTGGTGAGCAGTGTATAATTATGGTATTCATTTTTATATAGTTTTTATTATTGAATTATGTATTGTTGACACCCACTTTTTCCTGGCCAGGGTACGACTGCCCCTTGGGAACTACAGAACAGCAGTCCATCTCAGAGCTGCATAAGTGCATGGTAGATGATCCCCCCATTAACTTCCCCTCGCTGAAACATAGCTAGTCCTGTCTGTAAGCAATGCCCATCCTGCCTGGTAAGCTGCACCAGCATGGATGGATTTGGTAGCTGCATCATCTAGTCCAGTACTGAAATGTGTTCTGTGTGCAGATGTTGGGGACATTCCATCATTTTCTGCCTGTTGAAAATAATATCTGAGATACTAAGTGTGAAATGCGGCAGTGAGCATTATCTGTGCTCACATCTTCAATTCTTGGATTTTTATGATGGTCTTCAAAGTTCTGTTCTTGTGCCAAACCTCTCCACTCCATCATGCTATTTTTCAGACCCATTTTCTACAATCTCATCACCTGAGAGTCTCATCATCCATTCACGCAGGTCTAGCCTATTCACACTGAACAATAGCCATTGCTCTTTATGCTTGATGCATGCAATTCGTTGGAAAACATCCTGTAGCTGGGAAAGTGAACCGCACCTCCAGCACACACCCTTTCCTACAAGTATGTTTAAGAAGATCAATTCCTATTAAGGAGGGTCTAATATAATCATAATGGTTCTATCTGGAAGAGCTTTTGTGCGTGTGACTCTTTAAGCTCCACCAGAGGACTCGTGTGAAATCCAATCATCTCTCAAAAAAGGCTTTGCTTTCCTATTTAGTTCAGAGGATGCATGGTTCTTTTTTTGCTTTGAACATGCACAACTAGGACCTTTTACTCCAGCTGAGAGTTTTAAAAAATGTATGTACAGCTATGCCCCTTTAGATTAGGTCTATATGTGTATATATTGCTCACAAAAATTATACTGTGAAATATGAAATATCCCCTCATTTTTTGTATATTATCATTTTTGATCTTCACAATTAGGGTAATTAACCTACTTAACCTATATATTACTATAACAGATACATGTTGCAATAGCACTGCAGTTGCAATGACACGTAACGCACGTTTTATTATCACATGCGGCTTTAGCATGAGCAGACTGCATGCTGAGCAATGTTTGACACAGGGGTAGTGCCACAACATTGCATGGATTGTAGGACAGTTGCAAATTCGTTTTTTGGTTGAAATTCATTTCTACTTGTGGCGGTAAGCTGGCGCACCACAGGGGTGTCGGGTTTGGGCGATTCTGGAGTGGAAAGATTTGCGCTTGCAGCACAACAGTGTTAAAGGCACTGGCAACTGAAATATACTGATATGCTAGCCCACCAGTGCAGGGACCTGGGTTCGAGTCACTACAGTGCATGCTGGGTGGGTTAAATGTCACATGCACGCTTCTCCTAACTTCTCCTAACTCCTAACTAATTGAGGATCTTGGCAACAACTGCTCTTTTTTACTTACACAAACACACACCAGTGTATATCTGCAAGCAACGCACAGTTGTTTATTAGGCATGAAGCAGGTCAAGGTCACCAGGTAGTAATGAGTACACATGCACGCACACACAAACACACACACACACACACACACACACACCCATCTGCAAATAGCTGCTACTGATTACTGGCTTAGAGAGAGAGAAAGAGAAACAGTGTGTGTGAGAAAGGGAGGGGGAGATGTAATGTAGAGGAAGTAGAACAGGTCAGGAGATAATGATAGCATAATGACCCAAAAAGAGAGAGATTAATGTTGCACTGATCACTGATTGCACCATTTCATCCCTGTTACACTCATTTCTTCTTCTGCTTCTGCACTGCTCCTGTGCTTTGAGTGTGTGTGTGTGTGTGTGTGTGTGTGTGTGTAGTGTCATTGCACACAATAGCATTAGTTCCGCAAACTGTACATAGCATGTTGGAATCCTACAACACAAGTTAGGTAAGTTTTGGCACTTCTGTGTGCAGTACATGTATGTGTGTTTGTGTGCGTGTGTGTTTGTGGTGTGAGTACAGACAGTGTTACCAGGGAAACTGTGGCAGTACCTCGGCTCTGGGGGACGAAAGCAAGTCGGTTTTGGGTTTCTCGCTTTTTCTGGTAAGAGAAACAAAAGCAGTGTGAGAAATCAATGTAGTTTTATCACATATTAATCGTCCACATTTCCCGAAAGCTTACTGTAGCATAACGGTTGCATCTGAGATGCTTCTTGCTGTTTTTTTGTCCCACACATCCATTTTTCAGTGAGAAATGTCTCATTGTTCTTATGTGCATATCAACATTGAAGCTGTACCCCATTAAACTCTTAGTTCATGTCTTTGGTGTGACCTTCTGCACTGTTTCTGCAGGTTAGGTTTTTATTAATTGGCAGATTAGGCAGATTGGAAACCATATGCAAGAGAACAGAGAGGGAGAGAGGAAGAGAGGAAGAGAGGAAGAGAGGAAGAGAGGGAGCGTGCTTGCATATAATTGGGAGGGAGTTCCACAGTTGAGGAGCTAGTCTGGGAAATGCCAGATCACCAAAGCCACTGAGTTTGGATCACGGGACATTAAGCAGCCCAGCAGTAGAAGATCTAAGAAAGTGACAATCTATAGGGACAAAGGAGGACGGACAAAGGAGGACGGACAGATAAGGAGGTGCCAGATTGTTAAGAGCCTTATAAGTAAGTAGTGGAATTTTGAAGTGAATCCGATATTTAACAAGGAGCCAGTGGAGGTCATGGAGAACAGGTGAAATGAGGTCATTAGTGTGGGTTTAAGTGGGTTGCCGAGCAGCAGAGTTTTGTACCATTTGAAGCTTATGTATAGAAGAGGAGCCAGTGGCAGCCACAAAGAGTAAAAGTAACTTATATATATAGCTACAGTATATATACAAAAACCCTGTTATCTTCACTATAGGAAAATATTGAGCTTTTTTCTCTTGTCTGTGGTTTACAAATTAAATAAAACATACTTACACTCGGCGTGTGGGTGGTCGAAGACGACGGAGAGCTTTGGGGACCTGAAGGCTGTCATGTTCCGTCTGATAGAAGAACATTCGGATCAAGTCATCCAGGAGAATCCAGGTGGGCAGACACAGCAGCTTCTACCAGAGAGAAATGAATGTTACAGCGAGATATATACATCCTGAATGGCAGTACAAGGACAAAAGTTAAAGGCTGATTCTTCTATGCTTTCCACAAATCATAATTAGGAGAAGCAGCATGGCCCCGTGATAGGATGTACCCTGGAAAGCTCATAGAGTGGGACTGTGAGAGATAAGGCAGGTGAAAGCCAATGACTTAAAATCGAGTTCAGTACCACCACAGAAAGCAACCTGAAACCACTTGACTAACCAGATAACTACAGAAATCCAACTACGATTGGATTATTCAGGGCATGTAAACACACTTATGCCTTCTGAAAGAATGCTGCCTGTAATACTGTGGAAACAGTCTGGGCCAAATAGGCCTGTTCCTTTGGGAAGAACTAGACCACTGATTAGGAACTAAACCTTTTTACCAACCTGGACCTTATTAATGCTCTAATTCATTTCAAATACTTAACAAAAATAAGAACTGCTGTTTTCAGCTCTCAGAGTAAACACCTGAAACTAGACAGAAATGCAGAGAATGAAATGAATGGGCTTAACAGAAAGGAGAAGTGAAGCTCAGAAGAGGAATCGGGACTTTTGTATATAGTGCAATGCTGTTGCAAAATCCAGAAGTAGCAACAGACAAATTTCACCAATGTCACAAAAGGAACCTTACTTTCATGTAGGTGTTGAGCTCTGGGATTCTGCTTTCTGCTATTTCCTCCTTGTTGCCCATGAACACTTTGCCTGCAAAAACACAGATGGACAAAACCTTGAATTCAATCAGTGCTAAGCACAGCACTACACAAAACGAAAAGTTTTCCGAGGCATGGAAATGTAAAACTCAATGATTTCGTTATGCCTTTATAGTTCAATTTACTTGTTTGGATCTTGCATGTGTCCCTTGGATTTGTTTCACTTCTGATAAGCTTGTAATTCAAATAGCTTTAGTGGGTCCCATTTAAATTTTGCATCACCCATCAATTAACAGATTAAGTTTGGGTTTCTGTTTATCAGCAGGAGAGTTTAATGAGAGATCTTTGTTGCACATTATTGTAGTTACACTACAAAGCACCTTCGTTTTGATTTTGTATATTGTATAGTCTTTAAATTACATACATCTGTATATTTACATACTTGGCTAAGTAAATCTGATTCTGATTTAAGACGCTCTCATTCCAACGCTAAAGCATTCAAATCAAACAATCATCACCGCTCTGCCAATTAGTTCTCTGATGTAATAATGAGTTTTATTTCCATATTCCCAGCCTGAGCAAAACATTTATCATCATCCAGAGTGAAGCGCATTTCGTTGCAATTAGTTGAACTCGTAAAATTAGGCTGCCAAATAAGCACAGCAGGAGCTCATAAAACGCTTCAATAACAGACGGCATGTCTGGGCCTGAGCTTGTGCTAGTTTTTGTGTTTTGTGTTGCAGTTGGTGAGGTGACAATGATTTGTGTGAGTTTTTAAAATAGCGGGTAAAATAGGTTAGTTACACTACTCAAAATGAAATATTCCCTCAATTTATTATTAAAATACAACCAGAAACTACAGGAAATTTGAATACAGAATTACTCAAATGAAAATACCAGAAAACAAACATCTCTATAACTTACATACCTCCCTTGTAGACTTATAGACCTCCCCTTATCCAAAGGAAGTTTTACAATGAACACTTTGAGCCTTTAGATCCAATCAGAACACACACCGGTGAGAAGGAATGTGTTTTTTAAATTTGTTTTGGAAAGTTAGAAACCAAAAGCAAAAGCTAAAGCATATGGAAAGATCTGTAATGAATCAAAGATCAGTGGAAAAGAGGATTATAAATCCAAGTTAGAAATTTTGGGGTCCAAGTGTCGACAATATGTTATACTGCTGCTAAAACAACAAATCAACATAACATCATTAAGGACAGCTCCCACCCTGGCTTTGAACTGTTGGACTTGTTGCCCTCAGGGAAGCGCTACAGGTGCATCAGAACAAGGACAAACAGATTCAAGAACAGTTTTTTCTCGAAATCCATTACCACACTGAACACACACATGCAATGATTTCATAATCCACCCTCCCAACCCCGTGGACTTCTTAACCACCTAATGTGCAATATTTATTTATTTTCTACTGCTAATCCCCATTAACGTGCAATAGCTGTATACTGTGAAGCATCACTACTCCTCAAATGTCTATGACAATATCTAGATATTGTGCAATATATGTACATAACAATGTACAATAACTGTACCTAATGTATATATTTTTTGTAATTGTAGATAGGACAAATCTTCGGCAACATTTTGCACCTTTTTTTATACATAGGTTTATATTTAGTGTTATGTTTCATGTACGTTTTGCACTGCGAAGGAAGTGGCTATAATCTCATTGTACATGTGTATAGTGACAATAAAGGAATTCTATTCTATTTAAATGGTGGCCTAACACTTGTGCACAGTACCATACGTATTGTGTTTACCAGTATTATTAACGCATGAAAGCTAGACATTGTAATCCGAAGCTCTGTCTGCATCCGAAGATGGTCAGAGACACCATAAAAGTGGCTAAACTTACGCGCAAAGTTCAACCTCACAAAACACCGGTGGATAATCCGGAGACTTTTGCAAATGGCAAATTAGTTGTTTCTAAAGCATGTTTTTTAGATTTTCATGTAACATGAGTTTTCCATATTTATAAGTGGTGTAACACCCTCATATAGCACAGTGGCAATTTGCAAGCCTGGTGAGTCCGGTTGGTAACTTCTGTTCATCCTAAAGATAAAAGTTTTTGTTTGCACCATTAAAGCACCGTGATCCCCAATCAACACAAATGGCATAGACCAGGAAGAATGAAAGCTGGGAAAACAGCACTCCTAGTTTGAACCCTTTTATCTCAGGGTTGGAATGTTTTGGCAGGTACTGGTCCATGGTTCCTTCATTTCATTTGCAATAAGTTATGATTATTCTGTGAGGGATGAGGCGGTCTGATAGCTGACAGCCTGATTGCTCCTAAAAACACTTTATGTCAGCACTAAAAGAGATGGACAGGACATTTACTCCATCTCCTTAGTACTGGAGAGCTGCTTCTGTATTCATCAGATCATAGTCAGGCCGTAACAATGCAAAAGAGTCTAGATTTCTTCAGTGTAGCTACTTCTTTACAGCTGTGAACTCCTAGTGACCTCTGTGTCCCTATGTTTCCATCATCACATGACGTGTCCATCGGGGAGGGTACAGAGCAATATTAGAAACATATTCAATGATTTAGTACCGCTGCATCCTAACACAACCATTACTACCATGAGTATCCGATTCAAAAAGTAATAAAATCCCAATATTATGACCATAGTATACCGCTTAGAAAAATTACATCAAAATGAAATACCCCATCATGATATATCCCCTAAGTTTTGTGAGCAGTGTATATTAACCCTCTGCACACCTTTACTTGAATTAAAACTTATACATGCAATTCAAACAACTTACACTAAGAATGCTGTAGACATAAAAAGAACATGAGAACGTATACAGCAGATTTTAGGGGGGATCTGCACTGAGCGAGAGCTATTGTGAGACTGATACGTCTGGAAAGGACATTAAAGCAAGTTCTAACAAGTGTCCTAATTTTTTTTTTTTCAACTATGATGATCTGACTAAAAAAGTTATTTTAAAAAAAGTCTTTCCTAAGATTAAAAACTATGAATATTCATAAACACACAAACTAAAATGCCAGCTTATCATTAAAGACCTTTTTTCTATCGCTGTCTCATTTGTTTAGTGTGGTTATTTTCTACTTTTAGGACTTCTGTGAAACACTAATATAGTTTTAGTTCAAGTGCTGATGTTAAATTAATTATAGCATAATTGATTTATTGTTGAATCTGCCTGACCTGAACGAGATCTAACTGGCTGGTGGCGCAGCAAGAATGATGACCAGGTACCCTGCATTGATCACACGGAATAAAAGCAGCATATTTCCTAAATTAATTCTAATCTGTTATGAACCGTCTGGGTCCTGGATAAAAGAGCCAGACAAAGGACCAGGAGGAGGAACTGACCTGGCAGAGTGGGGAGGACCCCTGTGTAAAGTCCTGAACCAAACTCAGGGGAGAACTTCTGCTCCAGGTTCTGGTGAAGGGCATAGAATTCACGATATCTACGGTAGATCAGGTATTTGCTGCCTCCTTTAGTCTTCACCTCAATCACAAACCTCTAACAGAGACAACAGAGAGAGAGAGAGAGAGAGAGAGAGAGAGACAAACAGACAGACAGACAGACAGACAGACAGACAGAGAGACAGAGAGAGAGAGAGAGACAGAGAGAGAGAGACAGACAGAGACAGAGAGAGAGAGACAGAGAGAGAGACAGACAGACAGACAGACAGACAGAGAAAGAGACAGAGAGAGAGAGAGAGAAAGAGAGAGAGAGAGATAGAGAGACAGAGAGAGAGAGACAGAGAGAGAGAGAGAGACAGAGAGAGAGAGAGAAACAGGAGATAAGGTAATTGCTTTTTTTAACTAAATATGTACACTACGCTTGTGGATCCAGAGTGAGACAAATAGCATTGGTATGTTCTCCATTTTGCTGTAATGACAGAGAAATACAATGATCCATTATCCCGGCATACAATATTCCAATTAGTTTTCCAAAATGCTTGTCTTACTGTTTGACCCCATGAATCCTCAATGAAGTTTAGGTCAGGGGAATCATACCAACTTCTCAAATATTCAATTTTTCATTCAGTTTGTTATGTTGATTCTATAACAAAAAAAACATTCTGCATCTGGACCAAAACACCTGGTCATTAAAGCAAGGTGTGCTGAACTTCGGACCTCTTCCCAGACGCACCACTGACAGAATGACAGAATGCTAGAACTGTGGCTTAAATAGAAATATGACGGGAACTCACATAGTAAACAATGAAACCTTTCTTCTCCTCGATGTCTGCGATGGTGGCGCTGACTGGCACATTGTCAGGTAACTGCTCAAAATCGCTGAGGGAATAAACAGGTCATGAGCAGGTGCAGAACTCAGACTTCAGCACAAATAAGTGTTCTCTCAAAACTGAACTTTTTCTCAGGGAACAAAATGCTTCTTTTAAAAGTGCCAATGCAACCAAGGCTTTCCACAACAGGAACAGGGTTGCATCGATACTAGTCAGACACATTCGGGCCGTGCCAATTAACAGCATGTTGGAATGTGGGACATAACTGGACCACCAGAAGTAAAAAGTCCAGGCAAGCGACTGGTGTTCTAAGACCTGTCTGAAAGTCAACAATGGGAGGACTCCAATAGAAAATGAAGCTACAATGGCATGGTCCGTGGCCCCTCACTCATCCCTTACCCCACAAATGATGAGTTATCTTACGCTGTCGAATACATGGCAACAATGCACACATTCGGGTACAAAGTATTTGACACTTCTAACATAACCACCGGCCCCAGCCTGGCCCCTCAAGTCCAAATCTAGAAGAACAACTACAATGGAGAACTAGATTTAAAAGAGGACGAGTTTGCGGAGGTGTAACAGCAGTCAGTCTTTATGTTGTCTCGGTCAAAGTTTTATTACGGCAAACAAAAAGGGAATGGAAAGATAAAAAGATAAGTGAATTACAGCTTCCATATATGTATATAGCTCATACCTGTCAAGTCTCAAATTTTGATCGTATTAGTATTTTCCCATAAATTTCCCATATTATATTATAATTTTAAAAAACATTCCCGTGCCTGTCCAAACTGAAATGTCACTAACCCTGCGAGAACTGGTGAGAAAGATTGTTACAGAAAATAGGATGTCATTAGACAGCAGCACTGTTACATCACTGTTTGTGCTTTACTCTCACGTACAATCACCCACTCTGGCCCAGCCCACAAATACACACATTCCAAAAAAAGTGTTAAAGGATGCAAAGTTTACAACAGCTCTGTATAATAAGTCAGTGAATGCCAGAGAACCACACGAGTGAACATGAGATCCTGAAAACGTGTAATTAAAATAAAACGGGTTTCACTTTAAGACAGGCAATCTTTATATATGCTGAAAATATGTCAAATAAAGAAATGTGCCTTAATTCCCTTTTATGTTTTCATTTAGGCTGTATTATACGAATGACAGATGTAGGAACGTCCACAGCATTTCAGTGTAAAAAAAATCATCTAAAAAAATCATCTAATTGTAGTTTGTAAGTGGTTCACAGGTGGTTATTTTATATTTTTGTAAACCTGTCCTAAAATGTAAAGGATTCTGAACCTCGGTTGGGCTGGTGGGACGGCTCGAAGCGCGCGGGGGAAAATTTCAATTAATTTTCAATCCAAAACTTGACAGGTATGATATAGCTACTTAACTAGAACGCAAATAGGCTTTAAATTGTAGTTTATTTACCAAAGTCTATTATTGATAGACGCAAGTAGCATATTAATTTAACGTTAGGAAATCACACCGACTGTCAGAGACCACGCCAAAAACAATATAAGATTCATCCCGTTTGACCTGTAATGAACTTCTCTACTAGCGGAGTGATGCCTAAACCCGCCTTAACGTCTCCATGTCGCCCTTGTAGTTTTCTTTGACTCGTGATACATATGACTTTTTCTCACCTCTCGTCCCGGAGCTGTCGAGGAAGAGACATAATGGAGAGCAGAAGCTGCAGAACAGCTGGACGGAGGACGATTAACCGACGTTTAAAAGCAGGCGCTGTGTATGCCGGGTTGCCAGATTGTGGATCTGCTGCAATCCCAAACAGAAGTTGTTTTTAATGAACAGACTTGAAGCGAAAGTCACAGCGCTATTAAAATACTGTGGAAGAGATTTTATTTGTCAAAACAAATAACGCAACGCTGCTGAAAGTGATCGACGATGGCACCTGAAATAACTCACAAGAACATATGCGTTAAAATAGTAATAATAAGGTGATATATATCACCATAATCATTTTAAGTTCAGTCAAACGGGAGCCATGTCTTCTTTCACCTTTTGCCAATAGAATGAATAATGACTTAATAAGAGTTTAACCTTAAAACAGTTTCTTTGGGCAGTTTTACTGCATTTCTATACACTTACCAGTAGTTATTACTCTGTGCAGCCTATAAAAGTGGATCTGTAAAATCCTCCAGCCAAATTCAGTCTTTAACGCGTAAAGGTTTCAGAAGCTATAAACTACAGGTTTAATATATGAATAATCTATAAACATACTGTACGTTAAATGCATCTGGCAACCCTATATTTGGAGAAGTGAAAGTTTCTGCAATGCAAATCAGAAACGCAATGATATGCCGGTGTGAGTAGGATTTAAGATCTTACACAGTGACGTAGGCACGCATGCATTTATGTGAAGTACGCATGCATTTATGTGAAATCTTTAAATAATTAAGCCAGATCGTCTCTGCACCTGCGCGTTTTCATTCTTGCCTTCCACGCGCAACGTACAGCGTCACGCGCTGGATTATTTGCTTTCAGTTTTATTTTCATGCTCCCAGAACTTGATGCGTGTTGGCTAATGCAAATCCAGGGCTGAGGGGCACACTGAGGGGCACTCAGAGGGGCACAGCTATACCCCCTGCTTGCATGCCAATCAGTTCTAGGGGCAGAACTGTGCATTAAAAAGTCTTTTGAACACATTAAATAGATAAAGCCATTTTACACTAAAGTGGGGGTTACTCTGGCATGGATGAGAACATGAAAACAAATCCAAATTTGAATATAAAAAGTTTAGGTTTGTTTGGGGTCAAAGATCAATATGGTGTGCAAGACCTTCATCTCAATCTTTGCTAAACTACGATGGTAGGCTAGATTTGATTTGATAGCATGGCAGAAAAGCTAAAGAAATTGTTCCATTTTAACAATGACTGCCAAGAAGAGGCACAAAAGCTTCCACACTAAATACCAACCCACAAACAGCGGTCTTTTGTAAGAGACCAGTAAAAAAGTCCACAATTTCATTAAGTGTGGTATGACTTTAAAGCGATAATTTGTAAATAAATAAATCAACATATTTACAAAAAAAAAACAGAGATGCAATAACTTTTTAAATCTTGTTTAAGCGAGTTGGTTTACTCTGGGTACTCTGGTTTCCTCCTACAGTCCAAAGACGTGTGTTAGGTTAATTGGTGTCTCTAAAGTGACCCTTAGTGTGTGACTGTGTGCATGACTGTGTGTGTGTGTGTGTGTGTGTGTGTGTGTGTGCACCCTACGATGGATTGGTGTCCTGTCTAGGGTTGTTTCTGCCCTTGCGCCCAGAGTTGCCGGGTGGACACCGGCTGACCCGCGACCCTGTGTGGAAGATAATGAATTAATGAATTCTGATTATTATTAAAGCTGAAGAGTACAACTTTGTTATACAAAAAGCTTGTATTAAACAAGCAGGCCTTCGTATTACTCAGTACTCTTAAAGTAGCTCTCGGCTCCAAAAAGTTTGGTGACCCCTGATCCACTTATTTGAGGACTGGGTGGTTTCCAGTGAATGATAGGTAATTATTAATAAAAGAATTCATTTTTTCCTCATAAATCCATTGCACGGACACAAACTCTGCGGTGTTAATTTTTTATCAACCTGGCACTCTTTGAAACGGTAAAGGTATAAAACGGCATGTTATAATAATCAGAAATAAGGTTTTACACCACTAGGAGGCGACAACACAGCAGGTGACGGAATTCGGCTTAATAAAAACTAAAATAATAATAACAATCATTTGTATCATCTGTAAATATATAAATCTGTTCTGATAATAAAATAACGACGGTCGTGTTTTGGGGTGTAATTTTGGCAGGGATAAGTTTAGTCTCGTGCACAAGTTTCGGTCAAACTTTCTGTAAAGACATAAAGTAAATAAAGCAATTGAACAGTTGTGGTAAGACCTTTGTAAATAATTACATTTCATATTAAATGCAGAAATAAAAATGTGTGTTTGTGTCTGAGAGAAAGACGGAGGGTTTGAGGGCTGAGTGTCTTCTGACAGTCTCGCTACTTTACACACACACACACACGCGCGCGCGCGCACCCCCACTACCTCTAATTCTCACATACAGTCTTTTGCTAAAGTCTGTCCACCTGTTCAACTGTTTTTGTTGATCTCCTACAAATACAGGCTTAAACAATGTTAATGCACCATTAACAAATGAGTCCAGTGACCTTGCAACAGCACAGAATGACCTGATAAAGTGTAAAGTTGGGCTTGTCCGGGGCCTCAACTGTATCCCAAGTTTACACTAGTGTTGTATTGTAGACTGTAAACAGGACTCGAGCGTGTGATAGATTTGGACGTTTGAATAATTTTGTAAGTTTTCCTTACAGATGGTTGAGATGTGCAGTAAGGATGGTTTATTCGAACCTGCAGCCGAGTATGGTGTTAAAATGTAGAACTACGTCATATTCGTGGAAGTTGAGGCGGTTGTGCGCGTCAACAAGATACGAGCAGATGTGCTAATACTTTTTGAACATTTTTAAGTTTGCACTTCACGAGTCAGATTTGACTCTATAACAGTCAAGGCAAGCTGAGCCAGATATTAACCAGGTTTATTATGTATCTATTAACAAATAATTAAGCAACACACTGCCAGGTCCAAGAGGAAACAGACTGTTTATAAATGAAGGGCTTGTTCACAGTCATACACTTCATAAATCAACTACACACACACACACACACACACACTTGAATGAAGAGGAATTTGAATCCTTTTAAGTCTTGTTTTACTAAATCAATAAGTACATTTTAGTCTGCTTTGTTTAATCTGAAGCTAAATGTGTGCTGAAATCGATCAGAAAAATCATTTTCTGGATGTTTGTCCTCTAACCGTCCCCATCACTACATGGCCTTATTTATTCTCTGGACGTTTGATGCTTGGTGGATCCTTTTGCGTCTATTTATGTCTCTCTTTCATTTTCTCCTCACTGCTCTCTTTCACAGCCACCTCTGTTTGTGTTTGTGTGTTTGTGTGTGTGTGTGTTGAGAGCAATAAATGCTGAGGCAATGTAATGCAATAGCAGTAGGAGAAATAGCAGTGTGTGAAACCACTCAGAACTGAGGGTCAAGGGGAAAGAGGAGACAGTGAGAAGATGGAAAGATAAAGAGGGAGAAATGCGTATGGATAAATTTAGAAGCTGCTGATAGGCAACATTTGAAGGTGTCATTTAATTGTGAATTTTGTATTTCTTTTTATGTTACTACGTAACTGTAACCTTTTGACAATGAGTAGAACCCTTATTTCTGCAGAATGCCTTATTATGTCCTGAGAAACCCCTATATATGCTGCTCACAAACATTTCATCAAAATGAAATATCCCGTAATTAAATATCCCTTAATTTTTGTGAGCAGTGTACATCCTGAGTCAAAACGTCATAAGCCTATCCTGGAAATCACAGACGGGGCACCAGTCCATTGCAGGTCACTGTTGCAGTGTGATTCCTGCTGTTCAGCCTCTCCTCTCTCAGCCCCTTTTCGAGACCTGGTGTTTTTTGTTTGTTTGTGTTTTGATTATTTTTTAAGGAATTTTAGAAAGGGCACTCACCAACAAAACAGAAATCTCAGATTGTTGCAAAACTTGGCATGCAATTACAGCGCAGGCAGATATGAACTCTCACCAGGAGGTACACTACCCAAAAGTAGCCCCTAAGATCCTTTGTGTAGACAGCGGGAGAAGTACGTTCCCGCCCTCTTGTGGCAAGACCCTGTAACTAATCAGAGCACATGTGTAATCGTTAACGTCTGCCTGAGATGTAACTGGTGAGTTTTGCAGCAATCTGACATTTCTATCTGCTTTTTTTTTCTTTTTTCCAATGACTGTAAATAATGTAAACACATTTTTACATACAGCAGCACCCTCTTGCCTTAAAAATGTTATGACCCCAGTGAAGGCTTTGTGGCTCACATGAAAGCGTTTTTAGATTTGTCTTTTCAGTCACAGTATTTTCCCTGTCCAAAGATTCAGAGGTTTTTCCTGCACACGTGGAAATTACGGAAAAAATTACGACATTTCTCTGTTTTTCTCTTCTCAGGGCTGATTTATTGATCCTATAGCTCTGATCCTAGAGTAGTAGGCCACTGCTCCCCTCAAGCACCCATTCATTTCTTTTCTTTTTCTAAAGCAAGTCTGTTCTCTGTGTGTGTGTGTGTGTGTTTGTAGTCTGCATGTGATTCCTCTTCATGCTCCATCCAGTGTCTATAAAGCCTGGAAGGTTTCTGTGTGAAAAATTGAGTATGTACAACAAAGATAAAACCGTGAACATAAAAATGCTATAACACATTACGTGTGGGTTCGTGTGCAAGGTTTATTGGATATTTTCTCAGCCTGTCAACATGACCGTTAAGTAGCTATGCGAGATGTGATATAGTGTAAGGCTCACACTCTCACTGCATACATCATCACCTACAGCTCAATGTCTCATTAGCTCATGCTTAAGGAGCATGTACTGTCCAGTGCAGAAGTTATGGTCTGTGGATCGCACGGAAAGTCTAAATTCTATGCTATGCTTTGAAGTAGGTTTAAAAAAAGATTCGTCATATTTAAGCTCAGGAAAACTGTGCAGTGGTGTCGTAGTTAGCACGGACACTTCAAAGTTTCAGATATCCCCATTTACTCCAGGTATTCTGCTTTCCAACCTCATTCCAAAGGCATGCATTAGGTCAATTGGTGCCTCTAAACTATCCCAATCTCAGTGAGTGAGTGTGAGTGTGCATATGCCCTGTAATGGACTTGTGCTCTGTTCAGGGTTAGATCTATCCTTGTGCCCTGTGCTGCCATTTAGGCCCCAGCTCCCTCTGAATTGAATTAATAAAATAAAGTGGCAAGGAAACACTCCCAAATCAGTATAAGGGTGCAAGCTCAAGACGACCATGGCTCAAAAAGGGACCGTTTAGATGATATACAGTATGAAAGTATTAATGATGAAATTATGATGAGAATAGAGAACATATTAAAAAAAAAGAGTATAATATAATATAATATAATAAGTAGAGAATATAAAGTGATATATAGTGATATATTAGTATATTAATGTCACATTTAGATTAGATGAGAGGAAATGCAATCCAAGAAAAACACAGGACTATTAATTCCACATTCAAATTACATTAAAATAATTACTGTTAATGAATGCTTCATCACACCGTGAACACAGTGATTGCCTTGCATTTTTAACATGGTATCATCACTACTGATATCGACAATCTACAAAATAATTTGACCCACTTATAAACAAGTAAAGAAATAAAAACTGAAGATACCAAAGCATGAGAGAGATAGAAAGGTGAAGTTGCAGCTGATTATTAATAGTTTGATTGGTGAGCGTGGCTGAAGACATCAGTCCCACACACACACACACACACACACACACACACACACACACACACACAAACCCACACACACGCTGTGTTACGCTCTGGTGAAACTCTTCCTGAAATAGATGCTGTATATAAGAGCGAATTCGACTACCCCTTCTCACCTCCAACTCCCTCACTGTTCTTCGTCTTTTACGCTCCCTCCACCTGTCCTCCTTCACCCCTGCACCCCCTAAAGACAGGTAAGACCTACTTACACAGGTTACACAAATAGGCATTACAAAAGATGACCTGTTTTTTTTAGATACAAAATAAGGACCCTGCATTTAAAAGCAGTTATTTAACACTTGACAACCATAGACACAATAGAATATGAATTAGTTTTTCATTTTGCTATGGCAATAACAAGATATTAAAATAAAATGTAATGATCATGATTAGCGATAGAAAGCGATTAGTGAGGCTCTGACACCACTGACTGACTGCAATTCTGTTAAAGTTCTCGTCGTACACTTACACATTCTGGGCATTAAAGAGGAACTAATTAGTAAATGGTTTACTGTTCCAAAGCTTCAGCTGAAAATGTTTCATCTAATTATCTGTTTATACGCACCTCATTCTGTGCATTCTCATTGACCAGCTATGCTGAATAATGCTCAATTATTGCATGTTTTTATTTAAATGTTTTATTATATAATGTTAATGATGCTTATTAGCCAAATGAGGATGAGTTTCCCTTCTGAGTCTGCTCCCTCTCAAGGTGTCTTCCTCTTAATCTCAGGGAGATTTTCCTTGCTCCCTATATAAACCACATGATACAATTGAACTGAATTAACTGAATTGAATCAAAACGTAGAGTAGAATAAAAGTAAAGGGGGAGGGGTGTAAGGGGGAATTATGTATTTGCTCTGGTCTGGAGGTTCTTAACTGTTTATGTAAAAATGTAAAGCTGCGTTGTGACAATGTCTATTGTAAAAGCGCTGTACAAATCAAATTGAATTGAATTGAATTGAGATTCTCAGTGGACCATGCATTTGTTTACATAAAAATCAGGGGATATTTAGTTATGGGATGGTTAGCGCTAACTCTTCAAACTCCAGAGACTTAGGTTCAAGTCCTGGTCCTACCGCCGTATAGGTGGACACTGCATTTTCTTCCTGTTTGCATGGGTTTCATCCCACATACTGTAACATCCAGCATCCAGCCAGCTGTCCATTGTAATGATTTCAAAACAAAATAGCCACTTCAAAACAGAAACTGTGTAGAGGTTTTTATGCAATGTTTTTTGCAGGCTTTTTTGATAAATAAACCCTGAGGTGGTCATGTTAAACAATACGTTTTAATTCAATTATAAAGTGGTTTGGAGTTGAAATCGGATTTCACAAACCTTTGCTCTTCAGACTCTTCCTGCACACCTGCGTTATAAGGGAGCATTTAGAAGGTCTGATCTCAGGTTGATGTTGACGCCGCACACACTGTCACTTACACAGCTGTGTAAATAGATGGACTTAATTCACACAGCTGTCTTGGACATGTCATCGCCTGCAGCCAAGAGAAATGAGTCATTTTGAAAACACGACTCCTTTCAGCACTTGGCATCTTAAACGTCACCTTATACACGTCTGAGAGAAGGGGCCTGAAGCAGGGGCCAGGGGCATCCCTTGGTCCAGTGGGTCTGGTTTCATATAACCTTTATCTCTGTTGGGATGGAAATAAAACAACATTAACTACATAAACTTTGTATAACCATATTTAGATTATTATGAAGGTATTTTGGCTTTCTTCTGCAATACTCAGTCACCAGTCCAACAATTAGGCCTCCATTACTCCATTAAAACATACTACGACAAAAACAAAAATGCCATATTTTACCGACAAGGAAAAAAAGGTGAAACACACTGTCCAAATTCAAACAAGAGATAAAATTCAATTCAATTATAGTCACCATTTCTGATGAGCCTATACTTTTGTAAGGTGGCAGAACCTCATAAAAATAGAAGATTTGTATAGAAGTGTTCATTAAAATGTGTATGTAGAAGAATGTGTCATTTATATGACCAGGAGTGTCTGAAACTTTGCTAAAGCCTTCATGAGCAGACATAATTAGGAAGAGTCAGCTAAGACATGGAGGAGTGTACTTACAGGGCTCCCCCTGTGGTCACCCTCTTGAGAAACTCTATACTACTTGTAATGGTACGCTCGTCTGTGTGTGAGAGCTGGATTTAAAGTTAGATGACATTTCGAATGAGTACTTTACCTCGCTCTGGAATCCCTTTGCCTGACCTCGAGCACATAACAGACAAAGTCTGGAAGCTCCAAACCACACAGCTCATTGTCTGGGTCTCGTCAAAGGTATTCGGTTCTCAACCAGATGAACCTGTTTTCAGATTTAGAGACTTTTGCAGCTTTAGTCTGCGTTATGCTGGAGCTGGGTTTTAACATGGGTTCAATCTGACCTCCATGGTCAGGTCGTCTCGTGAAACCAGAATCCAATGTTAATCTAATTCAAGCACAGAACTGCCGAGATTTCTCCAAGGAGCTTCTGGTGGTCCTCACACCTTTAAGCAGTCAGAAAATATAGGTAGACTGGAATCTGGTGGAACCCTTATAGTGTTGATTTAATTTCAATTTTTTTATAGTCAGGATTCGGCTTGATCACAGGCTCTCACAGGAGAACGCTTTTGTTTTTCAACTGACAAAATGCAATACAAATGTTTCCTCAAGGAGCAAACTGATTGCTAGGACTTGAACCCATACGTTCTCTGAAGCTGCAGCTCATCCAACTAGTGACTCAGAGCCATTTACACCAGGTGATCCACCAACTGGTGTGGGTTTATTAATGAAGGAGGAAACCAGAGCATCTGAATTATGGAGAGATCATGTCAAACACACAGGCATGACATAAGGATCGGATTCTGTTCTTCAGTGCTGTACAGAACTAACATTACCTGCAGCCCTTCCATGCAAACTGTTCAGATTGGGATTCTTCAGTTTTGTGACTGATAAATGTGTGTGTGTGTGTGTGTATGTGTGTGCTAACTCTTTCTGTCTTTTAATAGCTGCCACAATGGCGATGCACGACTTACTGAAAGCTGATGACATCAAGAAGGCCCTGGATGCATTCAAAGGTTCCTGTTGTAATAAAAACATGATTGTAGACAAAACTACAAATTAAGACATCAATGTATACTTGATGTGTGTGTGTGTGTGTGTAGCTGCTGACTCCTTTGATCACAAGAAGTTCTTTGAGCTGGTTGGTCTGAAGGCCATGTCTGCAGAGAATGTTAAGAAGGTCTTTAAAGTGTTGGATGTTGATGCCAGTGGCTTCATTGAGGAAGATGAGCTCAAGTAAGACACTCAAAATCATTACGGCAAATATGTGACTTAATATGTGACATACATGTCAAATTATTATAATTTTGAGAAGCTGAATACTGTCTGTCTATGTGTGTGTGTGTGTGTGTGTGTGTCAGGTTTGTGTTGAAGGGGTTCTCTAAGGATGGCAGGGATCTGACTGATAAGGAGACCAAAGCGTTCCTCTCTGCCGCTGACAAAGACGGAGATGGAAAGATTGGCATTGACGGTGAGACACAGAGGTCACATTAGCTCACTGAGAACATTCTAATAAAATACATAAAATACCATATGTGTATTTTTTTCAATAAACAAAGTAACTTAACAGGATAGTAGGTTGAGATTACCCTTCTGATTCATACTAACAATAGCATCAACTATACAGGAAAAATAAGAGAGAACTTACTTTTGGTCTTCCTGTGGATTTCAGAAGATCCAGATAATTGTTTGTTTGTTTGTTTATTTGGCCTATTAGCATCAGTGGTCATCTCAGCGACACACTCGAGGTTATATCTACACACAAGCTTACATCAGAACTAGCTATATACACAAGTCAATGCCTATTTAGAGACACAATTTTACCTAACCTAACACGCATGTCTTTGGACCGTGGGAGGAAACCGGAGTACCCGGAGTAAACCCACATAGACATGCAGAGGACATGCAGACTCCACACAGAACGGTGTATTAGTATTCGTATTAGTATAGTATTCAGTGGATTGGCTCTGAGTCAGACAGGCGTAAACAGACATTGATATACAGACAAAGACTGAAAAACCATTTGAACAGACAGATTTCAGAGAGAGATAGAGACAGAAAAAGACATAATAAATACAGAGAGACAGGTAAAGAGACGGTTAGAAAACCTGAATGAGACAGAAACTACATGAGACAGATAGAGAGAACTGGAGAGACAGACAGACTGAGACAAATAGAATTAGAGAAAACTAGACAGTGTTGTAACTTCTTCAAATAGAGAGACCTGAGTCAAAATATTCAGTGGAGAAACAGACAGTCTATTAAATACCAGATAACTTTTCATGGCTTTATGGCCTTGACTCAACATGCGCTGTTTACATCATAGATCTCATAGAGTTCTTCTTTAATTTAGGGATTATTTCTCAAAAGAAGCAAAAAAAAATATAGGAGATAGGAGAAATATAGGAGATGCTTTCTGCAGTGTACATATGGAGCAGAGGACAGCGAGAGACGGCTGCCGTTCGTTTTAAAACTGATTCATCGTTTTGTGTTTCAGAGTTCGAGGCAATCGTGCACCAGTAAACGGAGCAGAACTGGCAACCCAGACGCAGCCACTCGTCCCCTCAGTCTGTCCCTCAACTCTATTTATTTACTTGTCTTTTTTATACAGATAATGTGAACACGAGACCCGTTTCTTCTCCACTCTTCCTCTCGCTCTCTCCTCTTTTCAGTCCAGTGTTTCTCGCCCACATTTCATACACATACAGATCTCTCCTTTATTCTCTCATTCTCCCTCCTTTCTCTCTGAGCTGGTCAACGCAAAAAAAAAAAAAGACAAACAAAATGAAGATGAGCTGTGAAAGAGAAAAGAATATGGGAAATTAAGAAAGAAATAAAGTTATTGATGAAGACTCTTGATATGATATTTTAACATTATTGTTTATTAGGCTTATCATTTCAGATACAGACTGGTCGGAGTCTATACTGGTTAAACAAGACAAACACACGGTGCTTCAGTGAGTTCACAGGAGAACACTCAGCACATAAGAGCTGTAATAACTCATAGAATAAACTAAAAACCACAAGCATGTGTGACAACATACAACATAACCAGTTAGCCATCTCAACCTTGATCTGTGTATAGTAGAATAAACTAAAAACCACAAGCATGTGTGACAACATACAACATAACCAGTTAGCCATCTCAACCTTGATCTTGATTTGTACTGAACTCAAATCCTTAATTTACTGACGTAAGACATGAAACAGACCCACATGCCAGCGACTCAAATCTTGTCCTCCAGAGACTCTCAGCTCAGACACGAAAAGTAGATTCTGGAGGAAAAATGTTACTGTAAAAAAAAAAACAGGGGTTAAAAATTCAGTTATCCCTTTACCGGATCGCAGAACTACAGGGCACGACACCTAAATTCACTACATTTCCCATAATGCCTGAGCAGCTTTCTACGCTACAGGCAGGATAATGAAAGCTCATGGCTATATGGCCAGTTAGTGCAATCAACACAAAATCTTTTGTGTTAATAGTTTCATTACTTGGCAGAACATCGCCCACTTGTCTTCAATCACTTATTTTTTATGTGCAATGTTGCCCCCACGACAGATTGAAACTAATCTAATCTAACTCATCTTGAAACGTCCCTGGTAGACTCGCACCACAAAGAGTCAAACCTTTACTTGCATGCCAGAGACTCTAAACCTAAATGTGCATGCTAGAAATTTGTCTCAGACTTCAGTAATCACTCAAAAAAACTCATGTATCAGGTCAGACTCACATGCTAGTGACTCAAGTAGGACTCGTGTGCTAGATATTTGAGATTCGACTCAGAAGGTGCTTTTGTACCAGAGAAATGTTTTCATTGTTTTTAGAGCTGTTCCTCCTTTCTTGTGTGTTCGCACCACAGGAAAGAACTTCATAGAACAGTGTGAACAGGTACATTTTAGCTCTTACTTCAAGGCAGGGCCTTTTCTCAGTGCATAGGAACTCTAAGTGGCATAAGATTGTGGTGTGCCTTGGGTCCAGACGTACTGACACAAGCGTACAGTGACTGGTCCAGAGGCAGAGGCTCA
The DNA here is from genome assembly GCA_034779995.1 of Parotocinclus haroldoi. Lineage (NCBI taxonomy): Eukaryota > Metazoa > Chordata > Actinopteri > Siluriformes > Loricariidae > Parotocinclus > Parotocinclus haroldoi. Next base: position 3,967 of record JAUZST010036962.1, on the reverse strand, counting down.
ACCGCTGTGTTTACATATACTTGTGCACTGGTAGCCATATAAACAATATATTGTCAAGCTTAAAATGGGGAAAAACAAAGTTTTTGTGAGCCTATACACACCACGGCGGAGGTTCAACACGATTTTGAGTCGACACTTACATCACTTCAGTGTCAGACAGTGGTACTACTGGCGGTGCGAACGCAAAAACGAAAAAAGCCCTAGAACAAATGTAGTTCTTGGTTCTTGGGAGAGCTCTGTGGCAGGTGGGTCCCAAATTAGTCCCTAGAATTGTTTGGAGATTCAATAAGGGCTCATATGTCCGAGACTCAAGATTCACACACCAGATACAATGCTGAATGGCCAGGTGATGGAAATTCACCAATCATACCAACGTTGTGAGCAGATTTGCACCAGTTGCACCAAGATTTTACATGCAAGGTTTCCAAAAAAACAACCCCACTAAAGAAACTGACAAGATAGAAAAGCGAGTTTAGAGAAGAATGTTCTAGATGTTCTGTTCTCCTCGCAACTGTTATGTTCTGTATAGTCTGGTTGTGGAGAGGAGCATTTTAATGAATTCAAGTTTAATGAATAAGCAGGGTCATTTAGCAGTAGTACCCGTTGACCAATCAGAGTGATTGGCACCATCCATCTGTTGCTATTGGTCAGTGAATTTTTGGTGCTGATCTGTCATTGGTCACTGTAGGGCGTAGCTTCACTGTGGCAAATGGATTAGATCCCCTATGGTATGAAGAGAAAAAACAGTATTAGTAGAGAATAGAGAGTAAACAATGGCTAGCACATGATTAAACGCTAAATAAAAGACTAAAATAATAATATAAATTATTATATAAATATAATAAAGATTAAAGCCAACTCAGATTAACCGTACCTAGGAAAGAGAGGATTTTCTGGCATCCCTCCATGATTCAGGTTCGGTTTCTAATAAATAAGAACAATAATTATTTTCTCAGAATGTATACTATTTGAAAAAAATGGCACCCAGATAGAAATGTTGGACTGAGGAGTTCACTGTAGTTCCGGGAATTAGCGGTTTCTGATTGGCCAGTCGGGTCGAGGAGGTTGTTCATGCTGTGGATTCGCACTGACAATGTGCTTTACAAAGCAAAGTAGGCACCTTTTACAGTCTAACCCTGATGGCATAATAATATCAGTTAAATAAGGACTGATACTATTTGAAAAAAATGGCACCCAGATAGAAATGTTGGATTGCTGCAAAACTCGGCATGCAGCTCTATCTCGGGCAGATATGTTAATGATTACAGGTGTGGTCTTATTAGACACTGGGTCTTGCTACAAAAGTGCTTCCCACATTGGACCATAGAAGACCCTCAGAGGCTACTTTTTGGTAGTGAACCACTGGTTCCATCCCACTTGGGACTCCAGCTGATTGGGTTATTAAAAATGATTGCTAACATTATTGGAACAGAACAGACCCTTAAGGGAGCATAATTCATTCATTCATTTCATTCCACTGAATCCTATTCAGGGTTGCTGGAAAGCCAGTGCCTAGCCGAACACACACAAACACACACACCATGAGAAAACCACGTAGGAAACATCAATTTTGTGGGTTGTGGAGGGAGCAAACCCACACAGACACAAGGAGGACATGCAGAGTCCACACAGGTAGAGGCTGGGTTCGAGATCGAACCAAGGATATCAGAGCTGAGAGGTGACAGTGCTAACCACTGCAGACCCATGGAGAAGAATTCTCTGTTCTAATTACTGCAGCACTTTCTCACAAATACAGCCTCAGTCACAAATCATACCAATGATCAACCAAAGATCAAACATCAGCTCAAGACGCTCAGTGCTGGGCATCTGTTAGTCTGAATAACACTAAAAAAAAGATTGTAATACAAAAGAGAAAGTAATATTAAAGGCTGTGCCAGTCAGGGCAGATGTGTTCAGTCTGAAAACGTGTGGAATCATTTTACCATGATGACAAAATGTAGTATGTTTTTAAACACCCTTAATTATCTACCTTTAAGATCCGAATATCTGATGAGGCACCTCTGCATACATAAATACACTTTTGGACAGTTTGCTGTACTGACCTCCATATTGGGCTCTGCCTTCCTCTCAGTCACAGAATAGCCCTTCATCTCATATTTGCTCTCAAAGTGAGACTCCGCCCTCCGATCAGGGACTGGTGAAACAGCTCGAAAGTCCCCAGAGAATCTTTGAAGAGGTTGGACCTCACTGTAGCTCTTCTGATTGGCCTTCGTGTCGTACACAGACTCTGCCTTCCTGTCTAGATTGGGAGAGACCGGGCGGAAATCAGGAGAGCTTCTGGAACCTGGAAGGACCGGCGGTGGGAGTTCACTGTAGTTCCGGGAATCAGCGGTTTCTGATTGGCCAGTCGGGTCGAGGAGGTTGTTCATGCTGTGGATTCGCACTGACAATGTGCTTTACAAAGCAAAGTAGGAACCTTTTACAGTCTAACCCTGATGGAATAATAATATCAGTTAAATAAGGACTGATTCTCACCTCGAGCCCAGGGATTGAAGATCCTCCACCGGAGTAACATATGAAGCTGGAAACCAGCCCTGCCTGCAACACAGCACCAAATCTTGACATATTTTAATCTGGTAATATTAGCGCATATCTATTCTGGATTCATCTAGTCTGGTCTATTCTAGAATTCAACTTAAATTTTGAAGAATTGCACGGAGGGAAGCTTCCCTTCGATGGGGGGACTATCAGAACATGGACACAAGCAGAGATGTGAAATGGAAAGGTTTGGGATTAGGCTTCAGATGCTGTGTGGACGGTGGAGTTCCACTCCTGTTTTCAGCAGTGACACATAGTTTGCACACAGCTTTGTTTTTCTTGTTAATATATAATTTACATTTACATTACAGTAGCATAAATAAACTATGTGACTACACAGAAAGAAACAACCATTTCGGTGGAGAACCTGTTTCACAGAACATAATGCGTTCATTACATAATGCAGCGCATACCTGTATTCACAAGTTTGTGCCATGACATGATGATTAATCAGAACTTTATTAAAAGAATTGGTATCTGAACTTCGAACCACTTCAAAAACAAACATGGCACCTTTGAAAGTTCACATTATCAGAATATTTCTCATCTGCGCATACAGATAATGGGACTCTGTCCCAGCACTTTGGTTTCTCTCACCGTAGGCTGGCATCATGGCGTCCATACATCCAGCCATTACGGGGCTCGGGTACGAGCAGAGTGAGGGTGTCCCCGCTGGAGAAGGACAGCAGCACTGGGTTAGAGGATGCAGGGTGAGAGACGAGCGCTCTGACTGACTGGCCTCCACTCAGGCCCAGAGACTCACCCACCGACCCGGAGCGAGAGCGGCTCATCAAAGGTGAGGGGGCTAAACAGACAGAGAGCAAGGAAGAGAAATTTACCTGTACAGCGGCCTCAACCTTCCTCAATCCTACCAACTAATATACATCACACAAAGCACTGTTCATAAGAGCACTTAGGGATGCACCAATAACCTTCAGGTCTGTCCACCTGTTCAATAACTTTCCATTTACATCGAAAAACAAAAAAACAGATCTATTGTCAGATTTCTATTTCACTTCGCAAACAATAGCACAGTGGAGGAAATAATTATTTGATCCCTTGCTGATTTTGTGGGTTTGCACACTTACAAAGTCTATCATTTTACGAATTTATTTGCATTTTGTAGAGTGAAATAAGTATTTGATCCTCTACCAAACAGTTCTGGCTCCTACAGACCAGTTAGATGCTCCTAATCAACTCGTTACCTGCAGTAAAGACAGCTGTCTTAAATTGTCACCTGTATAGAAGACACCTGTCCACAGACTTTTACTAATTAATCAGTTAGACATTAACCTCTCCAACATTGGTAAGACCAAAGAGATTCTAAGTACATCAGGGACAAGATCATAGACCTGCACAAGGCTGGAATGGGCTACAAAACCATAAGTAAGATGCTGGGTGAGAAGGA
>JAUZST010036951.1:0-27692 GCA_034779995.1 Parotocinclus haroldoi | reverse complement strand
TTTAAGACTGATTACACTGCTTATGTTTGACTGTCAGTATAATAATAATAATAATAATAGTAACAATAATAATAGTAATAATAATAATAATAATAATAATAATAATAATAATAATAATAAATTCTACTATTCATTTTTTTGTACAGTTAATAGTAATTAGTAGTTATATTTGACAAAATACATGATAAAATGTATTGTAATGTTATTTCTTAATAGATTTCATGTATAATGAATAATAATAATGTAAAATTAGTTATATAGTTATATATTTTTATTAATAAAAACAATGTCTTCTTTAAATTCTTGTATTATGTAAAACTCTTAATCTGGTCCTGGTTGTGAATCATACTCAACTTTAACTACAACACTACTGCTCTCAGTGAGGTTTCCAGGCACTTTAAGTCCAGGTGACAGAGCAAGATCGAATTATATGGATTGTTCCTGGATGTTTCCATCTCACTAGAGCATCTCAGAGCTCCTCAGCATGAGGGTAAATAACAGTTATAAATACAATACGTCTATTTCTCTCTATTGTCATTTCTTAATCTTTCTGTTCAGCTTCCCTCTAGTCACAACTTTCTGCCAATTTTCAACGTGTCTGCAAACACAGAGCCTTAATGCATCTTCTGAGCGGAATATAATGCGAGTTATTCGTTGAAAAACATGCATTACTGATGTATGGGAAAGCTCGCCGCCCGACAAACAGATCCACAAAATGCAGCTCTGACGTCTCTGAGAAAGAAGGACGAAAAAAGACGAGGTTATGCTCGACAAGTGTGCACTTACAGGATACAAACCCTTTGATTATCTTGTTGTCGATAATTATAGTAACAACTACATTTCCAGAAACAAACCGAAACTCGAGTGACAAAAAGGCAACAAGCCAAACCTTTATTTAAAAAAAGAAAAGAAAGAAAAAGAGCCACAGACCAGTACAGAAGCATCTTTGACATATACTCACAGCTGATTCTCATGCAGTTCACTTTCAATCTACTCCTACTTGTCTTTTTGCAATAGCTAGAAACAAAAAGAAGAAATACATTCATTACAGCTTTATGCAGCCAGTTTCACATAGTGATCTCCAAGCTGTACCTACGGTTTGCTGAGCATGCTGGATAACCAGGCCGAAGAGACGCCTTGGGCTTTATAGGGACCCGAATGGCCATTTTGTCCTACAAGAGATGGTTCACCGACACACACACATTCCACACGCCAAAGAGAAAGTATCTGGAATGTTGAATAGCATGGGGCGAAAGAAGCAAATGCTAATTGAGAATAGTTGAATGATTCATATAAACTACTGGCTTGCCGCATTTGAAATGTATTTTGCAGTCATAATGTACAGAATGAGTCACCTTAGGATCAGATTCAAGTCTCTAGCATGTGAGTCTTCGTAAGTATCAATTCTCTGAGTAAGGTCACTAGTCTCTTTCGAGTCTTGAGTCTGTAGGCTGATTTTGTCTACTTTGTTTGAGCCAATTTTTGTTTCTCTAGCTTGTGATCCTCAAGTCTCCGAGTCCGAGTCTACACGACCACGATTGGTTTAAACTATAATGAATGTAGGGCTATGGTTCATTCAGGCATCAAATGCACACTTGATTGACTGTGAGGGAGTGGAGACTGGCTGGGAAATCATCCCGAGGCTATAATAACAACCCTTGCTGGTCTGATTCGAGCAGAAAATCTGGACTGAGGGTTTGCAGGCTGAACATAAGAGCTAAGAGTTCACATACACTGGCACCTCGGTTCTTGCCGTTAATTCGTACCAGGAGACTTGTCGAGTGCCGAAACTGACAGGTACCGTGCACGTCCCAAAAGGAAATTAATCTGTTCCAGATCCCCAGAAAATCCACACAGTCCAAGGCTTTATATGCATTAATGACGATGTAGTGTACAAGTGCTACCTGATTTATGATGGAGACACATTCTGACAAATCCATCCTGAATGAAATATATCATGAGCAGAGGAGTTTAATATAGTCCATATTGGATCAGAGCTGAGTTTTAAAAGCTTAATCTTAATTTCTAATAAAATGTGGAAAGTCATATAATTTCTTGAATCATTTTTTGAAAGTGAAAACCAAATGCAAAACACTTAAGCTGATTCGAAAATTCTCATTGTTTTTCTTTCGGTTGGCTGTTATCACTAACCTTTTTACTTATTTGCACTAAGAATTTTGTAATGCAAATATGTACAGAGCCGTGACAACATGTCCTTCATAAAATGCAACAAGAACCGAGGTACCACTGTATTTAGTGCGTCAAACAGCCAAGTAGGACTACTGAGCATGAGCATACTGCGTTCTCAAACCGAGCTTGCGTTCTACCTAAAAGCGCATGACTGAAGTTAAAAATGAGTGAACAAACTTCACAAAGAGACAAAATACAGACACCAGCAGCCTCATCGTGAAACTAGATCCCCTAGATCCCACTCGTCTTTACTCACATGGATTTGGTTTGGTTTTGAAAAGAAGGAAGTTGCTCAAAAGTCTGTCCACTATGTAGGAAATCGGCTGTCCTTAAAGACAGCAAGACAACCAACTTATTTACCCTCTGAGAACTAATCAACATGTAGAATATAAAGATAACGACCAACTTTGTCAATGAAATGCACTGTCAAGGACAGGTATGGCTCAGATGTTCTGATGATTGAGCAAAAATCCGTTTCTGTGGCAAAATGTGAAACCTTCGGCAGTTTGTGCTCTACAGCTTTAACCTGAATGCTTCAGTTTTAACTAAAGACGAGAAAAGCAACAGATGGCAAGTTGCCAACTGAAATGATCGATTGACAGCTTTTTAATACTAGTAATAGTATCAACAGTATCGTCTAACTATCATTATTTACAACATCCCAGGAAATATAGGGATGCCATTTTTCTTTCAATATGTCACATCATTTATTATTATAAGAGAAAGTTTTGTTTAAAAGTAATGGTGACCAGCAAAACGTCCTCACGATGTGAAAAAAGTCAGGTCTTTCTATCATTGTGGAACATTTGGTCCTCACAATGATATATCATTCCCCTCACCATACACACACACAAAACAAACACACAAACAAAACTGATCACACTGTTCGCACTGTCTGTGATTTATACCGATATCTGAAAAATGCCATCTATGTACAGTAAGTACCATCTAATTATTGTTATCAACCACATCAGGATAGTATTTTTGTCTCCTTTAATAGCACCCAAATTAATGTTATGTAAGAATGAAATACTTGTGTAAACCTTAGACTGGGTTGTGACGCCTCCTTATCAAACATCTGGTCTCACTGAACAGCAAACACACAGGCTTGGTACCAACTTGAACTGCAAGCATTAGTAAATAAGTATCAACAAACATTTTGCCAGTCTGTCAAGTAGCTAAAAGAGTTAATCAAGCAGTAAGATATTATAACAGGATAGCTGCATTAGCTTGAATAAAATTACAATGCTGATTACATTTTTGATTATAATTGGCCGTTCATCACGCTGATGGCATGGGACAAATGGAAATTGATAACTGATTTAATTATGCCCATGCACAAAAAATAAGTACAATTCATTCATTTTCTATAAGCACTCCAGCATTTGAGGCTGTGTAAGTTATATCTTTGTAATCCCAAGCGACCCAGAACACCAGGCGTTGTGCTGTATTTCTATACCTGCATTCTGACAAATCTCTTTCGTCCTAAACACACTGTTTACAAAAATGAGGGGATATTTCAAAACTAATATGAAGTGATAAAAAAAAAAAAGCATCTGATTGACATCAGGAAAGCAAATAAAAAGTCAAAGAAAGTTGTTCGATTATGTAAACGAGATGCAAACTCAATCATGATTGAGTAACAAGTGAGTTACTCAAGTCTCGTTTTTGCGAGCAGTGTAACAGTCTGCTTCTTTAATTACATAATCACTACTAATGTCTGTTTCCACTGCTTCCAGATGGAACCATATACAATTGGGAATGCTAAAGCAAGTGTCAGTCAATTGTAACACCAGCGAGTTAAACTGTAGCCTAAGCGTTCAAATATGAACGCTATATGAATTAGAACGTGTCTGCCATACATTTTCTGAATATATGGTTTATTTGTAGATGTACAGTATTGTGCGTAAGTGTATTTATATTTACATATGACACGAAGGTGGACTCTATTTAGTAAATTAGGGATCTTCTGATAGTAGTTGGTTGCACCTGAACTACTGTACTGTTCAAATGTCTTGGGCCACCTTTAGATAGCAATAACAATAGATTTAAGCAATGGTATCATGACCACATATAATATTGTTGATGACTAGATCCAGAAACTTTACACTTTGATTTTCACTCCATACTCTTTTCATCTGATTGGGTAGCACCGCTGCCTCACTGCAAGAACGTCCCGGGGTCAATCCCAGGGTGGAGCGGCCTGGGTCCTTTCTGTATGGAGTCTGCATGTCCTCCCCGTGTCTGCGTGGGTTTACTCCGGGTACCCCGGTTTCCTCCCACACTCCAAAGAAATGCATGTTAGGTTAACTGGTGTCTCTAAATTGGCATTCACGTGTGTTTGTGTCTTTGACGACAGACGATGCGAGGTCAAAGTATTCCCTCGTCGTGTTTTCGTGGGTATGAGTGGACCCTGCATCAAGCGGGACTTGAACCTCGAGCCTTTCCATGCTCTTCTCCTTTGGAAAAAGGTTTCTTGGATGCTACCCTTCCAAAAAGTTTATTTCTAATCAAGCATCTTCAGACCGTAGGGTGAACTTGGCAATGTAAGGGGATGTCACACTGAATACTTGTCACTAAAGGGGTGTGGGGCACTTTTTTAATACTGCATACAGATTTTCTGGCTGTATTCTATAAAGAGACTGAGAAATAATTAGATATGGTCATGATACCATTAAAATGCTATTCTAATCTGCTATGCTAGTCTAATAGGAACTAGGGAAATAGGAAGACTGGCACAGTATTGTATAACGCCACAAACTGTACTCTATGCACAAGCATGCACATTTCAGTAATGGGAATCGGTCACTCAGTTAGTCAGTCAGTCAATCAGTCAAAATGCTGTTTCTAGGTCAATCTCTCTGGCAGTCCAGCTAAATAATACAATGTCAAACCATGTACGAATACAGTACACACTTTTCAAGCACAGTACAACATTTGTACACCGAGACCTCCCTGTGGGATAAATACTCAAGAAAACTCAACAAATCAAGAAATCAAAACGCTTTTGGCTGGAACTAGTTTTCACAAGACTCTACATTTTACTACAGGTAAGCACCGTTTAACGTCCACCCGCTTAACATCCGTTTGCTTAGGGTCTTAAGAATGATAGCAGAAAATATACTGCTCACAAAATGTTTTTCTTTTTGAAATACCCCCTAACAAAATTTTTGTGAGCAGCGTATAAATTGTCTTATATACATGTTATTCACATCTGAATGACAGAAATCCAGTACCAGCAACCCTTGCGACTCCTGCTGACAGAAAAGAGAATTGAAAGGCATAATAAAGCATGGCGTCGTTCTATTCTCGATGTTTAAGATAGAAAGACGAGAATTACTCTATTGTACATTCATGTTACTAGTTGTTTTCATTTTACGCTTTAGTTACTAATTTTGTAAAATAAAACACTATGTGCAAAGTATATATGTGACTATGCTAATGTCCAGTCCATTTTGGTCCAAGTTCTATTTCAGAATGTCAAACATGAAACGCCACATACATGTACAGTTTTGTCTTGACGCATTAAAAACGCTGTAAGGCAAATGTGCCTTTGTTTTGAACTCTATTTCAAAAGTTACTATATCTTTCCAAAATTTATGGACCTCTTTGATAATATAGTAAGCTAAATGGTAATTCCAGCCTTTAATGCTTTCCTAATGTTTGAATTTTATCACGAAATGAACCGTGTCATGGTGAAACAGATACCGTCAGCTCCAAAGTGATTGGCATCCTTTTTAAAAATGCATGTCAGTCTAATCTCCCTCTGAAGATATGAGATATACATAATTAAAAAATTAAAACAGCAAAGCATCCTGCCGTACCCCCACATATCAAGGTCAGGGTCGCATTACGTTGCAGGCCCCACCCAGGATTTGAACCCAGGCTCTGAGAAATCGCCTTTTCCAGCAGTTGGTTCTTATCACCAAGCAACCAGAGCGGCACATTTAATTAACGAGTTCATTCAAGAATGATTTCAAGTGTTCAAATAAATTCAATCAAACAAAAAAACTTAATAAACAACCAGTGATTAAACGCTTGGGTAGCGAATACGTTAGCCTATCGCCACTGAGAAGGGCGTTTGAGTACTAAGATTGAGTCCAGCCTAGAGAGGGTTCCAAAGACACGACTGGCCAAGGCTTCAGGATGGATGCTGACAATGGGAATTGGGCATATCCAAAAAGTGGAGAGAATTATAAAAACATGTTGTCAACATAACCACCCAGTTCATGTTGACTGGAGTGTCTGCATTCCAAACCGTGCCAAGATAGCAACACTACGCCTGTACAATCCTCATAACACAATCTCTACAGATCCGCCACCATGCTTAGCAGTGGGTATTGGGTGCTGTTCTGTATAATCAACCTCGACACATTGAACGTGTGAGCCAATAAGCTTTCTACTTGTTCTTGTTCAGATCACAGCAGTTCCAAGCTGCCAGTGTTGGACCCTTGAGCAAAAACCCACAGCTATTTGGTGTCACCATTACACTCAGAAACGGTGACAGAGGAAGACATAGATGTGACTGTAAATTAGAAAGCAACCCGAGAAGTGGATGACCTAGAACAGATTGGATTCTAGACAAGTAAATAAACAGACAGAACTAACGAGTCCGCAGTCTAATTAATTTTGCATTTAGATTTTTTAGTCAATTTTGGATTACAGACCTTGTTCAATGACAAACAGCAACAGAGTGGCAGAGGTTGGACTTGAACCCTGGACCTTCTGAAGCCACAGTTTACCTGCTAAACCACTATGGTCCATAATTAGCAAGGCTACTAAGCTAACTGGCTAAACACTTGCAAAACAAAACATGAACATGAAACAAGCACAGATATACAATGGAATCAAAAGCACAAGAGCCACCAAACAGAGACACCAGGAATGTACCAAAGCCAGCAAGAGGTACAAACAAAGAGGAGAGCAAAAAAAACAGCTGTAATTAAACATCTGGCTGTGGAAGGGGAAAAGGGTCACAAAAAACAGCCGAGTAGTCACATCAAGAAGTCACACCATCGCGGAACCTTACAAAACATTCGAGTTCATGCCAGAACTTAAGAATTGTTCTTAACTTGATTAGTAAATTGAGATTAATACATATTCTCTTAGCAATTGCCTAATTCATAAAGGTCAGCACACTTTTGTCTAATTTGATTTGTGAATTCTCCAGTCTTGAACGACTGAAGAATGAAACAGGGAGTCATGGAGAACCAAGGTGTGCTTAAAACTAAACACGTTTTTCATAAGAATTTATACTGAGATTAAGCAAATTAACCACAAAGACTTTTTCTAACCACTTTTCTTCAACCATTTTACCGAGGGTGCCTATAATTTGGGGGCTGACTGTACTTCAAACTAAATACCACATGATCCACATGAAATGGGCCGCACGGTGGCTCAGTGGGTAGCACCGCTGCCTCACAGCAAGAAGGTCTTGGGTTCAATCCCAAAGTGGAGCAGCCTGGGTTCTTTCTTTGTGGAGCCTGCATGTCCTGCACACTGTGTGTGCTCCACTGACTTTACATAAACCAGATATGCAGGGGCACCCCTAGTGAATCATTGAAACTCAAAAGCCCCTGGTGAGGTGGAGAAGAGACGTAGATTAACAAAGAGCAACAGAACTTAAGGTTGAGCTGGAAATATGGCAAAAGATATAGAGATGGGACCAGGTTAGGTACCTGCAGAAACACACATGAAACAGGAACTCGTTCCAAGTGGAACAGGGTGACCTTGTTCTTGAGTAAGGGAATGCCTTGCACCCTGTGGAAATCTGAAATTGGTAATGATCAAACACCAACCAGAGAGACTCTGGGGAGATAAGGTTTCCCTCACCCAATTCCCATCTGTGCCCACAGATACAGACACCCCACCCCATAGATTGATGCCAGTCATGGTTTTAGTCTGGTTCTGTCTAAATATCTGATAAATTACATCCTGATGTAGGTTTCAGTTCCAGTACTGTGAGTCTCATCTATGATCACATTCTCCCCTTGCCAGGAGGCCCTACCTTCCGATTCTACACTTTAAAGAACATTAAGGAAGTTGGAGCAGTATGCAGCATCGCTTCAAGATACAAAGTTTAGAAGGAGATCACAGGTATCCTATAATGAATAGATACTCATATTTTAACCATCACACATATTCAGAGAAAAAAATGCAATTCTTTCCTGTTTGAATTGCATTAACGCGTAATTGCGTTTCTCACAAGGGGAAAACGTTCCTTTGGAAAGTGTCAAACAAAAATACAGGAGCATATTTTACTGTCTGGACTGTATGTACTGCAACTGATGATGAGTAATTGCAAGTAACCTGACCGTTTTCCAAAGTCCTACAGCAGATGCTGGTTTAGTAAAATGCTGTACTGTATTTCTCTTTCAGATTATGGGTTGCGCAGTGCTGAATCTGCATAAAGCACCAGTTCGCAGATTACAGTTTATGCAGCCATGGCCGTCCTGTAATGTCAGCTGTTCAGGTGAGAAAGAAAATCATAGTCTCTTCGTATTCCACTCAGCAGTTTTCCGAGATCTGGGCTTTTAGTAAGTCTCATCTGATGGAATCAGTCAGACTTTATGCGACACTTTGTGGCGTCTCAGCAAAGAAACCTGCTATTATCATGTCAAGAGTTTCTCCAGTGTGACGCTTCTCCGCGATGCAAAGTACGTCTGGTTATTCAACCAAATAACCAATCTGTCTTGATTTCTCATGGCCTGTATTTAGATTCCATTAGTCTGTCATGTGTAAAGCGTTTGAACTGTGCAGCTAATAGCTGATTGATCAAGATTCACCAGTAGACAGACCAGTAGATGAGATTGAAGAAAATGTATGCCCCAGGAAAAATCATGCGTGAGTACGTGTCAATGGCGTGAGTGCTTTGGATGATCCGGAAGCCGCGCAGGCCCTTCTTCTTGGGGCCCGTGGACTCGTGGTCGATGGCCAGATGCACGACCATGCGCTCTTGTTTCTCAGATGGCTCCTCAGGGACCACGGGCGGCCGACTGTAGCCTGCCAGGCTGTTGCTGTCCGCCTCGCTGTAGTTCCCGTCCACCATCATGCTCTTGCCATGAGACATGCCGCACGAACAGGGAAGAGACTGCAGAGGCACAAAACACATACAAGCTTCCTGATGGGCTTATATGATACAGTTTAAACCTTTTAGCACAATCGGAAGTGAAACGGCCCACGGAACAGTACTGAAAATGAATAGTGTGCTTGGCTTAGCTTCTCATTAAAACAAATCATATTTATTTTAGGGCCATTATGTTTAGGTCAGTTACACTTTATGGTAACATGGTCAAATTAAGTACTAGGAAATAAGATTTTACTGGAAAGCAGACTGAAACACCGTAATGGTTGCTGTTCCCTGTAACAATTATTCTTGCTTACATTGAAACACAAACTTGACACTAATGATATGTAGAGTGTAGAGTTTACCCTCGCTAGCCACTTTACACCTGTCCACCTTGTTAGTACTGGACTGGACCCACTTTTGCCTTACATTCCTTAATTAGCGTCGCATAGATTCAATAAGGTGTTGGACTCATTCCTCAGTGACGTGGCTCATTATCCTGCTGGATGTAGTCATCAGAAAAGGGTACACTGTGGTCATAAAGGGATGGACCTGACCTGACCCAGTATTAAGGGACCCAAAAGAAAATATCCCTCACACCATTACACCAAGACAGCCTAAATCACTCATAAAAAGGCAGGATGGATCCATGCTTGTTTTCACCAAATTCAAACCGAACCATTCGAATGTTTTAGCACAAATCAAAACTCATCAGACCAGGCAATATTTTTCAAATCTTCTATTGTCCAATGCTGATGAGCCTGTGAGAATCGCAGCATCAGTCGCCTGTTCTCAGCACCCAGTGTGGTCTTCTGCTGCAGTAGTCCATTTGCTTCAAGGTTTGATAGTTGTAACAAGTGGTTATTTAGTTACTCTTGCCTTTTTCTCAGCTCAAACCAGTCTGGCTGTTCTCTGATCCTCCAACAAAGCCACCAACAAGGTACTTTTGCTCAAAGAAATGCTGCTCACTTTTTCGTACCATTCTTTGTAAACCCTAGAGATGGCTCTGTGCGAAAACCCCGGCACGTTTCTGACAGTAGGTGTATCTAATAATGTGGCTGGATAGTGAAAGAAAAGTAAAGAAAGTAGTGTCAAGACACTCCCAGGCTCAGGAAATCCAACCTCATTCTAAGAGGTAAACTTGAGGGTAAAATCGTCAGGGACGTGATCAGCACAAAAGTTATGTTGTCTACTTTTGCAAGTGATAAGTCCATAGGAATTAACTGGGCCAGTTAGTGCAGTAGGACATGTTACCTGTTCTCTAGACTTCTCCCTGAATTTCCGTTCTTTCCCGTCCTTTACGGTGGTCAGGTAGTTGACGGCTGCGTACTCGAGGACAGAAAGAAAGACGAAGACGAAGCTGACCCACAGGTAGATGTCCACAGCTTTGATATAGGACACTCGGGGCATGGAGGCGTTCACACCCGTGATGATGGTGGACATTGTGAGGACCGTGGTGATGCCTGATGATAAAAAACACTATGTTTATAACAATAATTAAGGAGAATAATTAGCCTTTTTGAAATGCTGTACAGATATGTGCATTTAATAAAATTACATTATGTAATATAACATTTCACTCTGTGAAAAAGGACACTGAGACACTGAGTTAGTAGAACGTTGTAGGCGAGAGAGAGAATATATAGGTAATAAAAAATATTGGACAAAAAAGGTGTACCACGTACAACAGGAGAGGCACAACCAACTATGAACTCCATTTAAAGCAAGGAAAAACGAGTAACTCAAAAATGGCTTTAAATACAAGTCTCTAGCCCAAATATGAGCTAACAAGAAAGCAATGACATGACTGGCAAAGTAGCTTTCCAGTGAATGACTACTGTTTTTAATTTTAACTCCCGCCTCTGCTCGTGGATCCACAGTGTTGATTGGCTATTGTGACCACCTGTTTAAGGCCACAAAGTCCAGAGCTAAAAGACATAAATATTTCCTATGATAAGTTATAAAACGTTAAACGGCACATACGTGGTGTTTGGATTTAAACTCGCTATGGTTATAAGCTTAGGCTTAGAAGGTAAAACTCCGCCCCAGTTTCAGGTCTTTTACAGCATGAAACAGGTTTTATTCAAGGATGGTTGATTTTTGGCTCATCCATCGTACCTTCAACCTTCCTACTAGCACACAGCATGATGCTGCCACCACCATGATTCATTGTGGGGCTGGTGTACTCAGGGCGATGTTTGAACTGTACCATACATGACCATGAATCAAACCTGAGTACCTTTATCCAGAGTTTGCTGAAACTCCAATATGAATTTTGCACACTACAAATGTTATTTCTTTCTTCTTGCCCCTCTTGGTTGAAGGACATAGATCTTCCAGCTCAGCTGCAGGAATCCACAGCTTCTTCAGAGTAATCTTCAGCCAATTGGTCTCTGCTCTGATATTACCCTCTTTAGTCAGTCTTTTAATGTACGGCCATGTTTAAGCACAGTTACGGTTGTGACATTTTCTATTTCTTAGTCATGGATTTAATGGTGCGATAGTTTTTAATGGAGTATAAATGCCTGGCATGTTGTTTTATAGCCAAAACCTGATCAGTGTGTATTTCTACTTTTGTCCCAGTTTTAATCGCTTCTTGAAATTCATGATGTTTGTATAGGTATGAACTCCTGTACTATGCAAAAGTCTTAGGCCACCATTAGATTTGTTGTTTTAGCAGTGGTATATATAGCATATTGTTGATGACTAGAGACAGATATTTCCCCTTTGGATTCATTACTTCATAATACTCTCATTTCCACTGATTTACCCTCCAATCTTTGTGGGCTTATTCAGCCCTTTAGTAGCCTTTTCCTCTGTCCCGCTCCGAAAAGTGCTTTCTTGGCAGCTGCTTTTTTGATTGTCTTTCAGTTTTATAACATACTGCTGTCAAAAAATTTGGGGAAATTTCAAAGAGGAAAACACTTGGGCATGGAACCAGTACATACATGCTAGCATGCAAATGTAAGAGCTATTGGATTTTACCACAAAGTCACAGGAGCCAGTCTATTTGAAACAGTTGCTAAATATTACAACAATAATATATATATATTGTCTATCGTCAAATCCAGTCTTTGTAAAATCCCAACGTCCTGAAATGCGCCATGTCTTACGTACCTAAGGAGACTCTGGCAGGGACGGCGCGACGGTCGATCCAGAAGGACACCCAGGACAGCATGACCATCAGCGTAGCAGGAAAGTAGGTCTGCAGTAGGAAGAAGAAGATGTGACGGCGCAGGGTGAAGTTGATGTACAGGCGGTTGTACCAACCTGAAGGAGGATCAAACCACAGGGCAACAAATTAATGAGCGTCACAAGAGTCATGGAATCCAAAAGAACCCTTTGGGAGTCCTGTGGTATCTGGCACCAAGACATTAGCAACAGATCCTTTACGTCCTGTACACTCTCCAAACAATTGCTGAACAACACTTGCTGCAGTGTGGCAGGTTCCATTATCCTGAAAGAAAAAAGCATCGCTTTTGAGGAATACTTTTGCCATAAAGGGGTGCACTTGGTAAGCAACAATGTTAGGTATGTGGAAAGGATCTTAAAGTAACATTAAGATGAATCCCAAGACGTAATACTTCCCAGCAGAGCATTGCCTAGAGCATCACACCGTCAGCTACATGAACGGCTTCACATTTCAGTGATTTTAACATGATTATGACTGATCCGTGTATATCAATGGTCAAAATAACCTCAGACCAAAGGGTTAATACTCGCTTACTCAAGAATAGCAACGGCTTTCATGTTTTTATTTCCATGAACAAATAAGTCCTGATCTGAAATTCCAAGCACTGACAGTCGGTGTTAATATCTATCTGGTCTAGTGCAAACCCATGTCAAAACATATAAAGGCATGACCTAAGCTTTACATCTTTAATGAACAGCTCCTGACACCTGACACTGTACAGATCCATCACAGGTTCTTGTCGAAGAAAATACAATCCGCAGTTTTGCCAGTGGGCAATATAAAAAGTCAATAGGCAGAATTATACAAAAGTCAAAATAAAATGTACAATAAAATACCAACCGAACTTATGTAAGATGAAAATAAGCAACACATCTTAGTCTCATGCAATAAAGTTTTGCACCGTTTAATGCCCTCATTACATTCTGTAAAACAAGACGTTAACCGAAATGGATGTTGACCAGACATGACCATAGTCACATAATAATAATAATAATAATAATAATAATAATAATAATACAGTACATTTTATTTATAATTGCCCTTCAAGGCACTCATAAGACATAAAATGACCAAACAATCGAGAAATGCAAAATAATATATTTTTTAATGATAAAAAAGTATTAGAGCTCAGAAAATGAATGAAAATGAAAGTTTTTTTTTTATAGGAAGAGAAGAGCAAATATGCAGATATTGAGGCAAGATCATCCAGAGTTTAGGGCCAGCAACACTAACGGCCCTATCACCCATACAGAGAAGCCTAACGTGAGGAACCGAAAGAAGGTGAGAGTCAGCAGATCGAAGGGAACATGAAGGAAAGTAGATCAGAAAGAGAAGAGAGAGCCATGGCATGCCTGGACTTGAAAACCAGCAGAAGGACTTTATAGTGAATCCTGTACTGGACGGTAACCAGTGAAGAGGTCAGTGTGATGTGATTCCACGGTTTGGAACCAACAAGAACCCTAGAAACTGATTTTAGACATATTGCAATTTCTGAATCCTGACAGCAGACAGATTAAACAGACCGGCATTACAGTTATACAATCTTAAAGTAAGAATGTGCATGAATAAGAGTTGTAGCTACAGACTGACATAGGTAGGGATGCAGTCTGGAAATATGTCTAAGATGCTAGTGAGCGCTTTTAACAACACTCCTGATGTGGGCATCAGTACATAAACGTAGCATAGTAAACTGCTCACAAAAATGAGTGGATGATCCTGTCCATGTCCAATCACTGTCAGTGTGTTTTGGCACTCCTGGGCGACCATACATCCTACCGAACAGTCAATGTGGAGCGCTCTCGCCCAGTCACCCCCGTGAATATATCACTCGTTACTCAATCACCATAATTGAGTTTGCATCTCATTTGCGTAATCAAACAACTTTCTTTGATGTTTCACGTACTCCGATGATTATCGTATTTCAATCAAATAAAATGAAATGCTTTTTTTTAATCGCTTCATATTCATTTTGAAATATCCTATCCTTTTTGTGAGCAGTGCAATTAAGCGTTTTGTTTTAAATAATAATAATATAAATTAAAATACTGTATATAACATTTTTGCTTGCAGTATTACCTTTTTCTTTTTTAATTCCTATAAATTCTAAGTCTGAACCTCAGACATTAAAGCAAAGCAATGCTGAAAGGTTGGAGCTTAAACCCCTTCATTACTGCACACGGGCAATGCATACGTGATGTATTATCTGACACTAAAATAAAGTCTTTTTTTAAAAAGATAATAATGCGATAGAACACGAGAGGAAGTATGAAGTATGACCACGGCTGTGATTTGGGTGCGCAGATAAATCCAGTTATTATAAAGATAAATGTTATTTGCAATAGCACATGACCTTTTTAACAGCAAAATAAACAACATAAATCAAAACCCTGAAATTCATACCGAATATGATTTAATACTGACAATAACTTTGTAGGTCCACAAAAATGTGTTACTCTTATGTAACGTAATACTCGGCTCTTACAACACGTTACAAAAGGAATAAGGTTTATTGAACATTACCAAGTAATGTAAGTTTGAAACAAAAAAGCTCCAATACATAAAGATGAAAGGAAAGAAGGACTAAAATTCGAATTTCATTAAGGATTAAACAATACTTTGTTATTTGCTTGTGCTTAATTGGAAACATGTCAGTGGAGTGATACTGTTTTGGCGTGAAAAGGCCGCAGCGTTATCACATATATCAGCACGGTTACAACTAGGTTACAACTGCGCCAATCGATTAGCCGTTGACCAGAACAAATCGGTTTGTGATATGTGATAGACTGAAACCGAAGTTAAATCCACTGAGAGTGAAGCACCAGACACAAAGCAGCATCTGCTGCTACCTCTCTTCTTAATGGTAGAAGGTTTGAGTACTAGAAAAGTAAACAGTTATTTGTATGCTGACTATCTGCTCTCATAATCCTGAGTAAAATTAGTAAACGGACTGGGATATCCCAAATCCAAGGTGCAAACTTTGGGATTTAATTCTCACTGATATCCTGAAACCACCGACTCACAGCTCAACATGAGGTGACTTCATCCAGCGAACACACGACGTCAAAAGGACGTTCAAATCATGTCCGTATCACGTGGGTCAGTCCAGAAGCACTGTTGCATGTGCGGTGGACGTACAAAATAGGTTCACTGTCTGAACGTCTGTCAAGGACCTGAGTTGGACGTCTGCAGAAATATTTTATTTCAGGTTATTTATATTTTATTGTTTATTGTACTGGGCTTTGCATATGTTTTAAAAAGACGTTGAAACACGTTGATTCCGTACTCCATCAGCTTGTTCCTGACATAATTTGAACGTCATGAATGTCTAAAATGATGTTTTATAAATACAGCACAAAAACATTCATTTTGGATTCTCTGCGGACGTCTTTTGAACTCTCTGACTGGCAAAGACGAGATATTGACGTCTTTCGGACGTGTCTTTGCTCAGTGGGAAGTCGGACAATTGTTTAGTGTTGATGGGTCGCTATAGTAACCCTTGAAATGCTAGAGACAGGACATGAAGAAGATCAGCTCAGTGGTAGAGCGTTGTATTCGGATAAATGGTTCATATCCCGACTCTGGTGAGGAAAGGTGAGCTTTCATAACATGCCGATATGTGCGATGCCCCCTTTGCCAACGTCAAATTTATTTATATAGCGCTTTTTACAATGGTGCATTGTCTCAAAGCAGCTTTACAATATTACACTGTCTTAAAAGGCCAATCTCAAACTGAGCAAGCCTAGGGCGACAGTGGCAAGGAAAAAATTCCCTGAATGCAGAAGGAAGAAACCTTGGGAGGAACAAGACTCAAAAAGGGACCCGTCCTCCATGGGTGACCTAGATGAATCATTGAACAACTCCGTTGTAGCAATAGTAAAACCAAGTAAATAATACAATTTACATCAATATGCTCGAGTTACAGGGGATGTGCTATATATGTGTGTGTGTGTGTGTGTGTGTGTGTGTGTGTGTGTGACATCAGAACTTCTGGACTGACTGTCAAATCTGCACATCTCAATTCTGATAAACAGTTGTGGGATTATTTGTAACGGCTGGTAAAACTCAAAACCAAACACCATTAGCTATTTAAAGAACCATTACCTGATAGGACCAGAGTCGTTACTGGTGTAAGGGGAGACTTAATCAAATGAGGCAGGAGACCAAGTTTCCGTCCACTGAGCTCATAATAATGTCCTCGTTTCATGACTGTAATCAGCATGTGAAGTGGTACCTGTGCTGCTGTAGAAGGCCAGTCTGGAGGTGGTATGAAACTTCTGAATGAGAAACTGCGAGAGTGAGATCTTGTCATCTATACTCAGAGACTCGTCTCCACTCTTCCAGTAAAGCATCAAGTCCTCGTCTGTGTAGGCGTCTGCACACAGCAAGCAAGCAATCGACTGAATGGCGTGTTTGCCGTACAATAACCTTCGCAAAAGAATCAGTATAAGAATGGTATGTTTGTATACAAAGGGGAAGCATCTTACACGAACATGACCAAAAGTATGAGGACACCACTTCTAGCTAGTGAAGCTAGAAGGTCCTGTTTTAATCATGTAATTAGTAATTGAGTGAAGTCATAAAGTAACTGAGAACAAGCTGAAGTACTTCCTGGATGAGTCACCAGTATATTACTGTACAGACTATTTTTCTTTCCACTTCTTTTCATCGGCCAGTAGCTTGTAATTCTATAGCGAGCCCACTCATCCATATTGTCACCGGCATGCCGCCGTATCCGCAACTACAATAACCAATAGATACCCTCGCTCAACCATTCCTGTGCCTAAGCAGCACAAGACCAGGCTGGACGCCCCTACAAAACTCAAACTCATTTCTTTGTGGTGCTGCGTTGGCAAAGAAACCCTAATACTACAGTATAATCACCCTCATATAGATCAGCACTGATATTATTCACGTTATTGTTCTATCATTTTATTTACTGCACCACATCTTTTAAAGGGTGGCATGGTGGTGCATGTGGGTAGCACTGTTGCTTCACTGCTTCATAAGATCCCTGGTTCGATTCCCAGTCTGGAGTCAACCTTTATGGTGTTTACATACTGTCCCAGTGTCCATGCTGGTTTTCTCTTGGTACTCCACGTTCCTTGACTTGACTCAAGGGAACTGATTCAGTGCCGTGCAACGCCACGGTAATAAATTAGAGCAACACTGTGAGCAGAAGGAATACCCCAACATCACGGCCTGACCTCAGGAATGCCCTTGTGGCTAAAAAGATTGAATCTTCACAGTTACAAAATGTTTTGAAAAAAATCTTCTCCCTGATCGCGGAGTCTCTTTCAACTATGTAATGTCACGTGATAGCAGGTGTCCCCAAACTTTTGAAATACACTATAATAACTTACAGCTCTCCAGCTCCAGCGTGCAGGTCTGTGTGTCAAGAGGGAAGCGACTGAAGTCCATGTTACACGCTGCAGTTACTGTCACCCTGCATAATAACCACAAACACACGTCTGACACAAAGCTGCACTTCTAAGAGAATGTCAAATGTGAAAAATGTCAAGGAAAGTCAACAGTAGGCGTCTCGAAAATTCTCTTGAACAAAGATCATCTTAAAGCCAGTGTTTTTGCAGCAAAAGATGGTTTAAATACAACATTCATTCATTCATTCATTCTTATCTTCCGCTCAATCCATATGGGGTCAGCCGGTGCCCACCCGGCAATTCTGGACACAACGGCAAGAACAACCCTAGATGGGGTGCCAATCCATCATAGGGCGCACACACGCACACACGCGCACACGCGCACACGCGCACACACACACACACACACACAGAGTCACGTTACACACTAATGGATACTAATGGACACTAGAGACACCTAGCACCTAGATTAACCTACCACCCATGTATTTGGACTATGGGAGGAAACCGGAGTACAAGGAGTAAACCCACGCAGACACGGGGAGGACATACAGACTCCACACAAAAAGGACCCAGGCCGCCCCACCCTGGGATTGAACCCCGAACCTTCTAACTGTGAAGAAATACAAGTGCTCCCTGATTCACGACGGAGTAATCGTAATCGTAATCGTAATCGTCTCCATATTCACTTTGAAATACACTCTAACTTTTGTGAGCAGTGTATAAGAATACAAAAATGTTCAATTTCACCCAAACACATACCTCCCTACATGTACCTACAAACAGCAAAAGCAGAGAAACTGCTAATTTTGCAGTGATGTCTTAATTTCTCCACAGCTGTATTTCATGGCACCGGACACACAATGGCTCAAGGTTTACTAGCCGTTAGTGCGTCAGTTCTTTCTGACAAAACATAGCCTTAATGGAATTGTGATTAACACAGCAAAATAAAGACAAATACAGCAGCACTAACGCCTGTTAGATCTATCAAGAATGAGGTCTGTTGCAAACATGTAACTGATTCTAACTCAAAATGGTCCTGCAGCGCCTGCGTTTCTGTAATTTTATTCAAGTGGACATGGCAACAGTGAAAGAACCATTTGTTTTTACATGGATGCGTCTGACTGCTTTCTAATGGACGTAGCAGCAAAGTCAGCCAGTGCCTAGAGAACTGGACTAAAGAATTCTGATAGTCGCTCATATTCTCCAGTTATTATATTCATTCTTTTGTGCGTAATATATAGTATTATCAATATTATATTCTACAGTTTTGTGTTTTCTATTTTATCATAGCGGATGGGATACTCCATTTCTGTTCATTCATTGTCAAATATTATCACTCCTAATTTTCTGTATTAGACTTTCTTTAATATGTTCTCTCTTTTTTCATTTTAGATTAAGCTCCTGTTTATTTGGACTATTTCTATAAATTCGATTTGAAAAATTCTTACATATAACATCTTATCCCTTTTTAAATCTTGATCCTCCCAAGGTTTCTTACTCTCTTTACTTTTCTTGCTTCTTAATCTAGAATTTTTCCCTGCCACTGTCTACTTAGGTTTGCTCAGTTACAGCTGTGGACCTAAACAGTTGTAAAAAACATGAAAGGTTCTGAAAAAAAATGACTGACTTGACTTAGAGAGAACCTGGAGAGAAGAGGATAACTTTTGTAAACAAATTGTTTAATAAATAATAATAAACAAATTATCCTAATTGTTTTTGTATCAGCATCATTCATGCTTAGTTGCTAAAGCATGGAATGCACTGTAGCGACATTGCTTGAGCGCTGCGTAAATAAAATACAACATAATATAATTTTTGTAGAATGAGGTGTAAAGGGGCGGCATGGTGGGTGGCACCGCTGCCTCACAGCAAGGAGGTCCCGGGTTCAATCCCAGGGTGGAGAAGTTTGGAGCCTGTCTGTGTGGAGTCTGTATGTCCTCCCCGTGTCTGCTTGTGTTTATTCCGGGTACTCCGGTAGGTTGTGCCCTACAATGGTTTGGTGCTCCATCTAGGGTTGTTCCTGCTCTTGCGCCCAGATGGGTGGGCTCCGGCTGGCCCACGATACAAATTGAAACACAATGTGAAAGCAAATAATACAGCTAGTTGCTGGATAACTTTGGATCTTCTCACCTGAGACTGTAGAGAACGTGTCCATCAGGATAGACCCTGAGCATGATGTTGTCTGTGGTGGTATCATGAATGAAGGAGCGTTTGGAGTGGACGAAGAACACATCTGGAACCCAGATCTTCTTAACCAGTCGACCATCGAACGTCATGCTTTTGTTGGTGGTGCTGGGAAAAGACAGACGTTCGTCCTTCCAGTAGTGCCTCAGGTACAGGGTCATGGTGAAGTCCTGACGCAGAGGCAACGGGATGTATTGAGTGATTCGGCTCAGCTCAGATTTAATTAGAGACCGACGACCAACAAATAATTACATTATTCGAGCCATACTGTGGAAAATTAAACAAAGCAGTCATTTAATTAACTTTTATAAGCTATTATGAGCTTGAGTGGCTACTGTGAAAAGCCATGTTCAAAATACAGTGGTGCCTCCATTTACACAGCCACAACTGGCATTGCAACAACACTATCACACTTTTCTTATTGGACAATCAATATACAAAATTGCACTTCTAGGCTTAGTTTGTTATTTGACGCCGAGTCACTCTTGCCGTAGAAGTCCGCCACCTGCTGGTGATGAGAAGCGGTCAGTGAAGGCACTAGCTGCCCTGTGGAGCTCCTCCTTTTGTAAAGGAATATTACTATATGAACTGCGTGACACAGTCGTCAGCTTTAAGGAAGTCCTAAAGAGAGGAGTAAATGAGCTGCAGGTGTTAGTACTCAGGTGAGACAGAATGCATGAAATTCCGATGTGGGATCTGGAATCAAGCCTGAGAATAGGCAGAAAAGCCTGACCAAAAACTGCTTTATTTATGATTATGGGTAATACAAAAGCACAATTTAAGGGTTATTAGTTATTCCACTGAAATGCATTACATTATAACTGTGGCAATTCTTTTATTCATCTCCTGGTCTAAATTCTGCTTTCATAGACTAGCTTGGAAATACATCGCACAAGGTGGTGAAAACACTTCGGTCAGGATCCCAGTACACTGCAAATGCACTATTGGCTAACTGACCACTGCCGGAATTCTGCTTGAATCCTGGAGCTCTTATGTGCCAGTGTAACCTACTGCACTAGCTCCTTGAAATTACCCTTCACACCACATTTGTCTGTACAAAACTCAGCAAAGTTAATGTCACTAAAGAGTAGCTCATAAGAAGGACATATCCTGAAATCCCCCAGTAATCCACTAATCCAGGCTTGGGGATGCACAGCCTAAAACAGTTTTATGTTTTCCCTGCTTCACAGATGATTCAAATGTCCCCTGACTCCCCTTCACTGAAACCGTGGGTTATGGCAGGATTCGTCATCAAAATAAACACACAGTTGACATTGAGCATGAAATTGCATGCGGTGCCATTGTGCAATCAGTTTCTTTGCAATGTGTGACTTTAAGGAATATTACAGTGCATAAATACACCAATTATTAATAGTGAGTTAATTTTAATTAAGTCTTACCAAGCCAGTTGTAAGTTATGCAATATTAGCATGCGTTGCTATGGACGTAATGTATCCGTAAGATTAACAAACACTCCTTGGCTGTGGGCAGATGGGGGATTCGGGTTAATTCTTCCCTCCATCACTGGGCAAACCCTATAGGCTGCACCATGACTCATTCTCTATTCCTTCCTCCTTACCACGTTACATAACAGCAAATCCCACGGCCACTCATACACACTGGCACCAACAGAGCAAAAACTAACCGGCTCACCCTGCGTTTCATGACGAAACAGGCTCAAATACATGTCTGGAGTGTTGAAACCAGTGCAGACCTTTTTTAACTTTTATTCTTATGAAAAAAAAAACAAGGTGAAGAGAAATCCGAAGCGGTAACAGACGGGCTTAATATTAATCCAGCACAGTGCTGGTAGTTCAGTAAAGTTAAGTTTAGAAAGATCAGTCAGTGGGAGCTGTAATCATCAAGAGACATTTGAGAAAGCTTTCGTTTTTTTTATACTTAAATAAACGCTACAATGTCGCTTGCTAAATCTTTAGCAGTCATTACAGAAACCGCACACAGGGCCCATATGTATCATTCTCCTAGCACAAATATTGTAAGGTAAATGTAATGCCTTTGTACACTAGCAAACTTATTGTTGGTTTCTAACACAATTCTCACTCCATTAAATACCATTAAATACATTTTAGAAAGCCAAGGAACACTAACCCAAAAAGTTAAGCTAACAAATAAGCACTACTCCTGGACATGACTGATTTTGAATCCTGCTAATCATCGCATGGGTCACATGGGCCTGGAGATTATTTCAAAAATGAGCATGAGCCCTGAACAGGGTGGAAAGGTTGCTTAAGGTCACTGTTGCAGCCCCGAGGGCTGAACCCTGAACCCCTATCCCAAACACTATTATATTTGTCAGGTTGCCAAGAAACAGATTTTTTTCCAACTCTGGAATATTTCAGCACACCAGAATATTTAAAATCTTGATTTTCTGTCCAAACCAGGACACACAATCAAAACAGAAGGCCCAGCTACACAACTGCACAAGTTTATAAAGTAAATACAGTGCACCAGCCTATAGTTTGAGTAACAGGCTCCCAGGAGGTCGCGTTCATGCATTGTAGGCAGGAACGTGAAAGCATCAGTTCTACCTCCCAAATGTGAATGAATTCAATTGATTAATATACACCGCCCACAATAAATAGGAAGGAAACATGCCCTATTTTTGTGAGCAATGTATTTTGAAGTAAAATAATGAATAAGTGGCTGTAAAATCAGTGAAAATAAAAAAAAAAAAAACATCAGTGACAATTTGAAGTCTATTGGTGCTTCAGGCTACAAACTGTCAAGAATTCAACTGCACAGGGTTATTGTTATTGTTATTGTTATTAGTATCACTATTAGCAGCAGCTGTCAGCTAAAGGAAAGCTGAAAGAGTGATTTGACTGCTTACAGAACCCTGATCTGGGTACTGATAGCATTTTATGAATCAGTTTATTATACTTATAGTTTTTTTTATTGATAATTTATCGATACTTGGTGGAACCAGGGTGCGGAAAGCCGGCAGTAATGGCAGTTTTAAAATAAGAATCACACTTGTGTGAGATCAAGACTGGAATTATGCTTTCCCTACTTTTGCCAATGTGCTTTTACTGCCCAAGCCGTCAGGAATTAGGAGGTACTAGTCAGTGATTACGCAATCATATGTAGTACAGATTAAAGAGGATGTTACATTTTAATGGGGATGTACATTTTTCTCACTGAATTTGAGAAAAGTTTCAATATCAGTGTGACTTTGACAGGCCTAGTGCACGGGATTAGCAATGTCTAAATCAGAAAATATGACATGGAGATATTACAGAGGGAGTAACAACCAAAACATCATTTCCAGACGTGAAAATGTTTGATTCCTTGATTAAGAGTCTGATCAATTCTGA
Organism: Parotocinclus haroldoi; assembly: GCA_034779995.1. Classification (NCBI taxonomy): domain Eukaryota; kingdom Metazoa; phylum Chordata; class Actinopteri; order Siluriformes; family Loricariidae; genus Parotocinclus; species Parotocinclus haroldoi. The sequence continues at coordinate 4,343 of JAUZST010036951.1, read as the reverse complement.
TAAATAGCTCAGCCTTGACGTTGACATGGAGATGCATCTGCCAGTCATGCATCTGATGCATCATTCCCAGTTAAACCAGTTACACCTGAGAACTGACTGCAGAATCGCCTGATGTTACGGTTACAGCATTCTCGAATGTATGAAATGGAGCTGATACAGCTGATAAATTTGATCAAAGTTTATCTCTCACCATGTCCACTTCTGAGATGCTGTCCAAACTCTCCACCTGCACATCCACACCCACAGGAACTGCCGGACCTGGAGGCAAAAATAAAGCAACCGGAAAGATTACTAACAGTCTTCCTTAGCACATGCTAGGGTTATATACCAACGAACAGTTATCAGGTCTTAAAAACTACAATAGGAAATAAGAATCTGCCTTAAATTAATTATAGTCACGTCTGAATGACAGAAAACTAGTACAAGTCAACCCTCGCAACTGACAGGAGAGGGAATTGCAGTTTTGGAAAGAAGAAACATGGCAACAACAGTGCTAATTTTGCTTTTGATAAGTAATTCAAGTCTTATAAAATAAACAAAAATAAGAATTGCTCTATTGTGCAATACAGTATTGCATTAAGTTATCGTATAGTGATGAACTAATATTATTGTTTCAATTAAAACACTAAACACTACATGTACAACGTATCAATTAATGTGTGACTAGAATAATATTTGGTCAACAAGTCAAGCTATATTTATGTAAATAATGCTTTTTAAACTGAAACATTGTCTCGAGGCATCTTTACAATATTAGATTATGTTCTACAGGCCAATCACAAGCAAGTAAGAAAGAAACCATGAGGGATCCGACCTCCATGGATGGCTTAGATGTTAATTGTAAGAATTAAGTTTGCACGTTTGTTGTAATAAAAGATACTGGGTAGATCTGCCTAATAAGTGTTCACCAGTGTAAGGTTATCTCAAGACTATTCATATATGCTGCTCACAAAAATGAGGGGATATTTTAAAATGTAACACTTCCTCATTTTTGTGAGCAGTGTTTATACACACAGAGTGACACATTCAGTGGCCATTTTATTAGGTACAACTGCTCAATGTTCTTTCATTTTGAAATATTCCCTTTTTGTGAAGAGTACATTATTAATATCCAGTACAGGTAAGTATTCGTGTTACTTGACTATACGCCGCTGTGGGCTGTGCCCAAAATAGTCCTCGAATCATTAGAGAGACACCAAAACTACAACTGAGTTAGGTTTTCAGATTCAGCAAAGAAAAAAACAGGCCAGTGCAGTCTTAGTAAAAGACAAAATGTAATATCCCCTCGTTTTTGTGACCAGTGTATATATACACACTCTAGTCAATGCCATTTTAGAGTAATCAATTCACCTAAAACCCATGTATCTGGACTGTGGAAGGAAACCAGAGTACCCGAAGTAAACCCATGCAGACTCGACACAGAAAGGATTTAGGCTGCACCACCCTGGGATTGAACCCAGGACCTTCTCGCTGTTAGGTGGCAGTTCTGGTTACAAAGCATCCCCTAAACGCAAGTATGAACCAGACTGTATTTCTGAAGAAGCACCAGACTCCTATGCTATCTGACTGGTATGCGGACTAGAAAGGAGGCAATCGTTTAGGTTTCTCACTTTTTGAATGCATCAAACAAATAAAAAAAAACACTATTTAAATGCCTCTCGGAATGGCTTGCTGCTGTCAGTGGAATTGGATACACAGAAAATGAATAGCTGCTATATCAGAGGATATATACAGTATATTCAAAGGGGATTATAGTCATCAGAGTGCATAAAACACTGATGAAAGACCACGCTGGAATCTTTTAATGTTCTGGTGTTGTGGCTGTTTGCCCTAATGCGTCGAACCAGAACATCTTCCTCTCATAAGGCCTGATGTATGGCCTCTTTTCCCAGCTCTGCAGGCAATACCAATGGGTGTGGACTCTATATTTCATACAGTGGCCTCAAATGTAGCTGGCCTGCACTAGGTCGTAATTATCTCAGGAGCCCTTAGATGATCTTCAATCTTGCTACTGGCAACTATGTGAAAGTACAGCAAAAAGGTAATTTCAGGTCCTGTAACATGGGGTCACCCCCGTCCCATCTCCCAAAGTCCACTCTCAGGAGCCTGTGCTTATATTACCACTGTCAGTAAACCATCTTCTGTGAACATCACACAGAACCTCTGGGTACTGAACCTCACCTCAGTGTTGGAGGAAGGGGATGATTTTGTGCGATGCAACAGACCAGGACTTCCTCCCCCATTACAGGTGTGATTTAATGTATGGAGTTTCATTACTACATGAAAGATTTTCTTCAACTTTAAAAAAAAAACATTGACCCTGAACACAACCACTCAGGTTTACTCCTACACATGGACTATACCTACAGCTACGCATTTTGACAGATAAAATAAAAGAGATACTTAAGAGAGACACATTCAGCGGCCATTTTATTAGGTACAACTGCTCAATGTTCTTTCATTTTGAAATGTTCCCTTTTTGTCAAGAGTACATCATTAATATCCAGTACAGGTAAGTACAGTCGATTCCGGTTAATGGGAGCAGCCGCTTATTCGGAACAAATCCTAAAGTACCGAATCAAATCCTATTATATACGTGTAATGTTATTCGCTAATTTGGTCCAAATTTGGTCCAAGTTTCTCCCCAGCCCTCTACTGCCACCTGCAGGTCTTTGCCTAACATTTCCAGTTACTACAAAAAAAGAAGCCAAAATTCTTTAGTAAGAGAGAATTTAGTAAGAACTTGTATCTATATATTGTGTTGTAGATCGTTTCGAAAACCTTTTCAATAACCAAAGTTGGTTAGCAACAGTAGTTCTTGTTTGTACGTTCGCTACACAATCACACAATAAAGGTTTAATAAACATTTAATATGTTATATAAATTATAGCACGTCCCGTCTTGTAACATAGAGCATGTTCGTTAAATCCGACCAGCCGGTTATTAGGACCAAAACGATCTTGTCTCGATGTGGTCCCATTAACCGGAATCGACTGTATTCGTGGTACGTGACTATACGCGGCACCCATAGCTGTGGGCTGTGCCCAAAATAGTCCTCGAATCATTAGAGAGACATCAAAACTACAAATAAGACAGTCAAAAGCTTCAGTTTGGGTTTTCAGATTTAGCAAAGAAAAAAGAGGTCAGTGCAATTTTAGTAAAGAATTGAAAAGGTGTGGCTACCATCACTTCAGACAAGAGGTTTAAATAGCAGTGGACATGCTTAAGGAAATGTGAACATGCAATACTAATAAAAACACAGGGGTGCTATGAGCTGGGAACACAACCAGAGTGTACAGCTCTTAAAAAGGTGCGCATATTTTATTAAAAACCACCAAGGTACATTTAAATTATAGACTTATTATGGTATATGGGCAGCACGGTGGCTCGTGCCAGCAAGAAGGTCCTGGGTTCAATCCCAGGGTGGAGCAGCCTGGGTCCTCCCTGTGTCTGCCTGGGTTTACTCCGGGTACTCCGATTTCCTCCCACAGTCCAAAGACATGTGTTTTAGGTTAATTGGTGTCTCTAAAAGTGGCCCTTAGTGGGCGTGGCCTATGATGGATTGGCGGCCTATCTAGGGTTGTTCCTGCCCTTGCGCCCAGAGTTGCCGGGTGGGCACCGGCTGGCCCACGACCACGACGTGTGGATTAAGCGTAAGATAATGAATGAATGAATTATGGTATATTATGAGAAAACAAATGAGGAGCTAAAATTATTTCACACTGAAACATTCGCAAGGTTTCTTGCACCATTACCTAGCCAGCATCATTTTTTGCCAATGAATGAGTGTAGGCCACATGGAAACGGTCAAATGTAAGAACAGTTATTAGTCACCTTCCTCTGCAGAGTCACCTATTACCTAGTAATGATGGCTAGTAGCAGCTGTCAGAAAGAAAATAAGGCATAAGACTGAAAGCTTGCATTATTTCCTTTGTTCTTCAATGTTTCTCAGAGTTTGCATCATTAACTCCCAGGTTAAAAGCGAATCGCACTCCAGTGTTGCAGTTCTCATTTATGATCATGCCACTGTACCAGCTTGCTGAAAATACACTCCTGGGCAACAAAAATGGGCCAAACCCAAAATTGCAGATTCAACAGCATATGTTTGGTCATGCTTAACGATACTACAGATACATTCACGCTCACCAGATCTTCAAAAACTCAAACCATGGGTTCGTTCATCAGTCCACAAAACTCTGCTGAACCACTGCGAGTCAGATGTTCGATATACAGTCGAATCCGGTTAATGGGAGCACACCGGGACGCGATGGTTTTGGTCCTAATAACCGGCTGGTCTGATTAATCGAACATGCTCTATGTTACAAGACGGGACGTGCTATAAT
>JAUZST010036940.1:0-27693 GCA_034779995.1 Parotocinclus haroldoi | reverse complement strand
ATAAACAGTCGAATCCGGTTAATGGGACATCAGGACGTGATCGTTTTGGCTCTAATAACCGGCTGGTCCAATTAAACAAACATGCTGTATGTTACAAGACGGGACGTGCTATAATTTATGTAACATCTTAAATGTTTATTAAACCTTTATTATGTGATTTACACATATAGGGAACATACAAACAAGAACTACTGTTTCTCACTAACTTTGTACATTGAAAAATACATTTGCAACCAAGTTTTTCAAAACGATCTACAACACAATGTATAAATACTCAGCATGCAAAGCATAATACTGTAATGAAACAAGTTCTTACTCAATTTCAGTCCAACTTTTCGGATTTCCTGACCTTTGATAAAAGCATATGTTTTCCCGGGGATCCCAAAAATCCTCCCATATCTCTGTGACCTGCTTTGCAGTGGCTAGGTGGCGACTTGAGGATTCTTTTTCTTATTCGCTCTCACGTTCTTTGGTCCGATTTAAAGGAATTTTGGTTCGAATAAGTGAATAAAATTACACTTATATAATAGGATTTGTTTCGGTACTTTAGAATTCAGTCAGAATAAGCGGCTGGTCCTAGTAACCGGTGGTCCAATTAACCGGATTCGTCTGTATAAGTAATATTTAAAAATGACATTTGCAGCTGAACTATCTGCTTTCATCACTTACATCTGGATCAGTATAATTGCGTTAAAGATTCCTCTACTCTGAGAAAAGTACCCCACTATGAAGTAGGAGCCAAAAATATCCATACATGGAGTTCTAGAAACTATGATTGTTCCCAGATCCTATGGTGCTGTTGTGTGAAGGAGTGCGCCCTGCTAAATTACAGAGTTATGGCTGCATTTGTAAATGCCTCAAAGCTGTGAAAAGTAATTGAACCTGCTTATTACCTGAGATTGCATTGGGCCATTGGAGGAGAATTTTAGCTGCTCATTAAGTATTTAAATATGAATAAAATATTACAGTTGAATAAGTGCCTTCATTTTAAAATAAAAAATAAGCAATAAATTATATTTACAATGTTATTTAGTCAAAGCAAGTTGGGCAGGTAAACAAAGTACGCACGTTACTGTCTTTTGTTTTCTTTAAATTAACAGAAAAATGTTGCCAATTAGAATAGATGTGCACAATGACAGCAACAGTTCCAAGAAACACATGTTACTTTTCATATAGTGTTGGTTTTGTATTCCTTTTTTAGGCTTACTACATCATAATGGAGACAAAGTGGGCTTTTCGTCACGGTTCGGACAAGGATCCATCATAGGAGTTCACCTGGACACCTGGCATGGAACACTCACCTTCTTTAAAAACCGTAAATGCATTGGTAAGAGTGGCATGACACACATACATGAGGAATCTGGCATGTGACGGTTAGAGGAGTGACACGTTCTTGGAATCTATAAAAGAACGAGTTTTCACTGCCCTGATTTTTGACCCATATATTTTAACTGCTGCAAAAGAAACAGCCAGTGCAGTTCAGAATGGATTACCTCTGCACAAAATTGTCATTCCTGTGTTAAGAATTTTAAAATGTATGTTTTTATGTTACAGGTGTCGCTGCCACAGAGCTGCACAATAAGCGTGTGTATCCCATGGTGTGTTCCACAGCGGCCAAAAGCAGCATGAAGGTGATCCGCTCAGTCTCCACTCCCACATCTCTGCAGTACCTATGCTGTTGGCATCTGCGTAAGCTCCTCCCCTCGGGAGCCGATGCCCTCAGAGTGCTGCCCCTCCCACCCGGACTCAGGCACCTTTTACATTCCAAACTGGGCTGGGTGCTAAGCTTGGACCATTTAAATGCTCATATAAACTTGAACGCACACACTCCACCTGGGCCGTCGTCAGGCAGTGAGTCAGACGACTGCGCCTCGGACCCCGAAGCCTGCCAGAGGAAACGCTGTCGCTGGACCTGATTGGGTTGCACACACAGATGCACTCTGAGGTCGATCTGTTCGGCCGCACACCTGGTATTTTCAAACCCTCACCTCACATTATTATTACCGCTGACTGCGTAAAAAAAACTACGTAATACTCCTCTAATTTCCAGTGTATGTATCTGATGTAACACAATCTTTTTGTTGATGATTCCTATTGGGTTTCAATCTCTGTGGAACTGTGGTTACGTTTCACTATGTGAATCTTTCATGCAAATTATTATTTCTTTAGATGCAGAGTCTGACGCATCTTGTCTAAACTGGTCTCCATTCTTCTTGATGGCATAGTGCTGTGTCTGAACGGTTCCACTTATTGGCTGCATGTATCAGTGTGCAAAATGGAACTTTTTATTTAGCACTTATCTTTCCTTTAACTGAAAATCCTTAACACTGTGCTCATGTCTAATGTTATCAGATCTGCACCAGTCAGCCATGACAATAAAACCTGACCAGTGAGGTGAATACAGCTGACATGGGCAATGTTCCTGGGGAAACCTTGACTGGCATTCATGTGGATGTTACTTTGACAAGTACCACCTACCTAAACGATGTTGCAGACCAAGTGTGCCCCTTCATGGCAACGGTATTCTTTAATGGCGGTGGATTCTTTCATTTCTGTCATTTAGCAGACGACCTTTACCCAGAGCGACTTACAAGTGCTACAATTTTACAGTCCCAGCAATTGTGGATTAAGGGCCTTAATCAAGAACCCAACAGTGGCAGCTTTAGGTGCCAGATGTGGGATTTAAAAACTGGACCTTGTGGTTCAAAGACCAGTACCTTCACCAGCAGGATAATCATCCTGCCACACTGCACAAATATTCTGAGCTCAAGGAGTTGACTTGGCCCGATATTCTCCAGTTCTAGCATCTCTGGGATTTGCCAGACAACCAAGTTTGATCCATGGAGGTCTTGCATCTCTACTTACAGGACATAAATGATCTGCTGCTAATGTTTTGGTGCCATGTACCACAGGACACCTTCTGAAAGTCCATTCCTGTATAGGCCTTGGCAACTCAAGTGGGACCTACACAACATTCTGGAAGTAGTTAAATGTTATGGCTGATTGGTGATCATCAGAACTGTATCCAATTATGTGGCATGGATAAATTAGTGCTGTAATGGGATGTGTAGTGGTGTGATTTTCCATTTGGATGGACTTGAGGTAGAAAAATAATACCATCACTATGCCATTGATGTACTTATGTGCATATTAACTTGAGCAATGCACTGTTTCTCAATCTTTTTATTTTATCATCTGGCCAAGTCTCATGGCCTGTACGCATGCAGTAAGGTGTAGTTCTAACAATACAACATCTCCAGTGGTCGAATGGGGGGGGGGGGATATTTATGGACTGGTGCCCGGTCTTGGATGTACCAGTGGAAAGTGAATTCTGGATGAGTCTCCTGGCCAGAATAAAAACAGGATGCTTTGCTTTCTTTATTAATAAAGCAGGTTGATAACATCTAAATAAGATTACCATCACTTGTCCTCCTTTTTTATTGTTTTATTATGGGCTATTAGAATGTAGCTCGTTCTTTAATTGCCTTACTCTAGATTGTCCCCAAGTCCCATTGTTCCTGTTTAGCTATAGGCATTTGATGACATACTACCATTTGAGCAATTGTTGTGCCTCAGGAATATGGGTAATCTGCTATAAACAGCAACTCCTGAGAACCTGGGTCACCAGAAAGATCATGTGTTTCAGTTACATGGCCCTATAATGGACAGATGTTCAATCCAGGACAATCCTGATCCAATCCTGCTCCCAATAAATTCTGGGCTTCACCTCTTTTTTTCAATTTTATTTTACTTCCATTTGAAAGAAGCCATGTTTGTTTCCATTTACTGTTAATCAGCAGCAGCTGTTTGTAGCCTGCTGGAAACCCTTTCTCTAGACTAATTGGTCAAAAACTGGTTACGTTGTGTTCAAGAAGAGCTGATGTGTTCCTCCATTTTGAAGAGTACATGCCCTTGTTCTTACATGCATACATTTTTATATACCACTCACAAAATTTGGGGATATTTCAAAATGAAATAACCCATAATGAAATACCCAATAATTTGTGTGAGCAGTGTATCTGTGTGGGTTGAAACTAAGCCGTATGGAGGTTGGTGTGTATAGGTTTTGTAAAAACTGAGGTCTTTGTTATGCATTAAAGCACTTTTATTCCTCTGTTATGTATATATAAATGCAAATCCTTTACGCTGTGTCCTGTATATAATGTATGTATTGGCTTCTCTGGCTCTGTTTATTGTACATCAAGCATGGGCTTTTTAATGTGCAAGTAGGAGTAAATACATGGGAGGACAGTCATATATGTACAAATTACGCTGGAACTGTAGGATGTTTTATCATAATAAAGGATTAAAATTTTCTTGGGCTGTTTTGTTTAGAAATTGCAGACTGCAAGAGAACAATAAAAATATAATTAATTCAAGCTGCCTATGCAATAAATAATAGCATTTGTACTTTCTCATTTACTTACCATTTAACCACATTGAAATGAACATTTTCAGCAAATTACCACTACGCAGCCACATGAGAGCAACAGAATACATGCATAAGTCAGAATTTGACTGCGAATCAGGTGTTAGAGCTCAAACTTACTTCAGACTGCAGTGCTGGCTCAGTGGTTACAGAACCCACTGCATTGAAATCATGTCTTGCTGCTGAATTCGAGCTCTATAGATCACATCAGTGATGATGCAGTTATTTAGGACTACAGCGTGCCCAGGGATGAAGTAAAACTTCAAACTTTTTTGTTTGTTTTTGTGTTTTGGTAGACATGGACTTGTTAATCTCTAAGATTAATTACATTACATTACAATACAATACAATCTTTATTTATAGAGCACTTTTAAAACAACAGATGCTGTCCAGTGATAGACAATACAAAACACATCACCCAACATAACGTAAGCACTCAAACCGCATTAAAATGTCTTATAAACAAAAAGCAAATTCTTAAAATCAATTCTAAAACAAACATGAAGCCAGTGCAGCATAGCCAATATAACCGTGGAATGTTCCCATTTACGTGATTTTGTTAAGAGACGTGCAGCAGTGATTTGAACCAGTTGCAGCCTGAGTGACATCATATAACCCATTACAATAAAAAATAAAAGCATGTATAACTTAGGATAAGGATAAAAACGGTTTGACCTTAGATAAACATCTCAACTGAAAGCATTTATAACTGAACTGATCTGTTTATCTAACATAAAAACCTCATCCATAATTATACTGAGATTTTTGCCAAAGGTTTTATAGGTGTCCAGCGCACCTAAATCCTTATTGTGGGTTTTAGTGGTACCAGGCCCATTGTTATTGGGAAACATGCCCCACCCAAATTCAGCCCAATTGCTCTGCATAAGGGAGTCTGCTTATTATGCTATAGTGACAGAACAGAAGTAAATCCCTGCAGAAAGCCTTCTCACCCTGAATATAAAAATACATGTCCCAAGTATGAACATGGCTTGTACTTTTTACTGTCTCTCCAAATGTGCGTTTTATAAACGCTCAAATATCGTTTCCATGTTTTTAGTGCAGGTGATAGGCTCCGTAGTTAAATAATGCCATAATACAAAGTATGTCAATTCAGTAAATCAATTCTATAATGTTCACAAAATATAGGGATATTTCATTGCTTGTAGTTTAGGTCAGTAAGTCTGCTGTGTAGCGTCGGTTTCTGAACGGAAGGTTTTCATGGTGAAACCACAGCACAGGAAGTAACGCTCAAGGTGGTCGAATCGCTGCAGTTAAATAAAACAGGCAAGTTTAAATATTTTGTAATAACACAAAGTCACTTCGTCTGTTAAAAAAACTGTCGTTTTGTCAGTAGAAATGTGTGTATATTTTGTATGTATATTCGTGGCACGATGAAGCCAGTGCCGTTCGTCCTGCAGCTGCACGTGAGCGTTACTGTAATATTGCTCAGCGTCCGGTACCGTTTACGTTATCGTTTGAGTTTACATTGATTATGTCCATTTAAATAAGTAATAGATACATCTGCGAACAATGGCCCTTTATTTTTATTACAAAACCAACCTCTTATTTTTATGTGGAACCAAATAACCTTGAGACCTTATTTTAGTGTAATGTGACCTGGGCTTGAGGAGGATAGTTTTCTTGGGGTTGAATTTCTTACTACAAATGAAGACATGATCTGAAGACCAAATTGTCCTCTAATCAGAGCACAGAATTGTTGCCCTTTTTCAAGAGGAGCTATTCTGTGCCTGTATCTGATGGTGGATTCATAACTGGTGATGATCCATACCCGCCTTGTGTAGGTAAAATCAACCCACATCAGCTCGTTTTTATTGCATTTTCAGTTACTTAAGTGCTGAGTAAAGAAGTGAGTCTTTAGTCGCCGCTTGGACGACCAGAGACTCAGACAGCCGTTCCACCACATGGGTGGACAAATATGCCTGATACTTGTCTTCCTTTGATTACCATTACCAGTTATGCTACCAGTACCATTATGGCCACTGCCGATTGAACACACTTGTACTTAAATGGCTGTTTAGCCATGTCCTGTCTTGTGATAACTTGTGATTGACTAGTAACCAACTAGAGAACCATTGCACCAGCTTTTTTCAGTCTTTAGTGTATTGTAGTGCTCTTGAACATGGTAGAACTTACCAGGGCTGTTTAGAATAGTATAGAAGCTAGCATTTTCTCCTTAGTTTATGAAAGTTTGTATGGTACGGTGAGATTACCTTACAAAAACAAATAAGCATAGGTATACACGTCTAAACTGCCTAACATTTGTTCACGCGATTTGTGATATCCCTCAGCCACTTTAAAACATTCTTCAGAGATTTTGGTCCATATTGACATGATCGCATCACACAGTTGCTGCAGATTTGTCGGCTGCATATCCATGACGCCAATTCCCCATTCCACCACATAGATCTGATGACTGTGGAGTGCAGTGACCTTTTGGTGACCTTTTAAGTGCATTGAACTCACTGTCATGTTCAAGAAACCAGTTTGAGACTTTGATTTGGACTTTATGACATGGTAATTCCTGCTGGAAGTATTCATCAGAAGCAAGGCATTTTCACCCAATAATCTTCCTCTCACTGAATATTTTCTCTATTTTAGACCTTTTTTTTTATAAATTCTAGAGATGGCTGTGTGTGAAAATCCCAGTGGATCAGCAGTTTCTGAAATATTGTACCAGCCTTTTATTTAAGTCACCTTTTTTCCCCCATTCTGATGCTCGGCTTGAACTTCAGCAGGACGTCTTGGCCATGTTTATCTGTCACTGGTTGATTAGATATTTGTGGGAAGGATCAGTTAAACAGCTGTACCTAATAAAGTGGCCAGATAATGTAATTGTGGTATGTAATATGGTGTTTGAGGAATACGGTCACATAATGCATCTCACAGAGCTTATTGCAGACACAAAATCATAGGCATTCCGGAGATAATTCAGCTGTCATTAACATTTCCAGCAAAGTGTCTTACTGTCTTTTGTTGCTTCATCATCTCCATATTTAGTCACAATGGTGAAGAAGAAGCGTTTGCGCCTAATTGCTGAAATGGCTCGAAAGATCCGTGCCTACAGAGAGCTGAAGAACCGGCCACGTGACGCACAGCGCTATGCTCTGGACTATGAGACCATGACAAGGCCACTCACTGGAAAGAAACTGCCGGTTCTGGCGTGGCAAGATGTGCGGAGAGAGACGCCGCTTTTCAGGCTACTGGCCAGCATGCGCATGTTTGGCGTGGGTCGGCTGTTTACTCGTAAGTCGTGGTTGGATGAGCACACAGAGCCCTGCTACTGGAGGATTACTAAAGTTAAAGTCGATTACACTGCAGAGGTGAGTGCTGCATGGTCTCTGTGTGCAGTTCTGACTGGTTACCCATATGGCCATGGGAAGGACGCTTTATATACTGCTCACTAAAATTAGGGGATATTTCCTTTTCAATTGCATATCCCCTAATTTTAGTAAGCAGTGTAGTTATATAAGGGTGTTTTCAGGTATACATATCTGGATACTGTTTAAGGTACAGTTCTGTGCAAAAGTCTTAGGCCACCATTAGATGTTTTAGCAATGGCATAATGTATATGTAACAAATTGCCGATAATCGTCTCTCCATCATATTTTTCTGCTGTTCTTCAGTCCAATCTTTGAGCTTTAGCTGATCTTTGTCTTTTTGCTCTATCCCCTTCTGATAAAGTGTTTTTTTTTTGTTTGTTACCCTTCCAAAAAAGACCAATCCTGATTAAGCTTCTTCGGACTGAAAAAGGTTCAACTCGGCAAACCCGGTGAAGTTACCAGATGCTGCTATTGCTCAAGTGTATCTCGAGTTCACACTAAGTACTTACCCCGTAGTCTATAGAAGCTGTTTATTCTGATTCTTTGTAGTATTTTAATACTGCATTCACGTTTCCTGTATCTTCTGATGATATATGGTCATTGTACCATTACTTGAGTAATCAATCTGGTGGCTGAAGACTTCTGTACAGTACTGTATATGCGCCCTGACATTATGCGTTGTAATTAATTTAGTATTTTATATAATTGTAATTTTATATGAACAAAACTCAGTTCTTTTAAAGTTACTGATCGCCATTCATTTTGTGCTTACACTGTGAACTTTAAGAGCACTCTCTTGGTCCTCTTTACCACTGTTAAGGTCTCAGACCAATTTCTGTGCAAAATACAACTTTAAGACTCAAACCCCAACTCTGTAAGTCTGAATTATGGGGAGGCTTATGAAGCAAATGAGGTTTTTGATAATTTGACATATTTGCTTTCTGTAGAACATGGACCATGGGAAGGCATGGGGGATTTTAACGTTTAAAGGTAAGTATTTAAGTGGAATCATTCATTATTTGATTTAGCAGTGGAAAGTTGATTGGGTATTTAATAGGAGGTGTTTATAAAAGAACTCATGTCCTACTTAGAGACTGGATTGTGTTTCAGGCAAACAGGAGGCCTCAGAGCGGGAGGTGGACAAAGTCATGTATCATGATTGGCGCCTTCTTCCCAAACACGAAGAGGAGGCCTTCACACGCTTCGAACCTGTACCCGAGCCCCCCATCCGGCATGTGTGCTATCCTCCACTCTTGAGAGCCATGATCCTGGCACAGCAAGCCAAGGAGCTTGGAGTTGATGCCGGCAGCCTACCAGAACCCAGTCTTCCCCTGAAACGAGACGTGCTGCTCAGCAAAGAATACTTCCGTAACCAGGAACAGAAGAAACATGAGGGAACTCCAGTCTGAGCCAAGAACTGGGCATACTGAATTGAACAAGATAGTAATGAGGAGTGCCTCCTTAACTTGGTAGCACCTTAGGGTAGAAGCTGCACTTAAACTGACACCTTCAAAATAACACAAACTGGTACCCAGGTTCGTACTCATGAGGATGATGTTTTGGCGGTTGTTTGCGCCTGTGTTGTATTCCTTTAAAGGCTCTCTGTATGTGATGTATGTCCTTCAATAATGGTGTATCTTGTATTATAACATGTAATATTTCTGAATAAAAATGATCAACCCACAACTGTACAGTTATTTTTAAGACAATGTACAATGTATAATGTCTACAAGATAATGTGTCTGATCTAAATGGTGCATTTTTAATTAGATCGTGTTCTGTTCAGTAGACATATAAATTAGATGTTTGTGGTATGGCAGCTCTGGTTGCTTGGTTGTAAGAGCCAGCAGTTCCTGAGGGCCTGGGATCCGATTCTGTGAACATCAGGGAATGCGTTCACACACAAGAATGGGATGGACCGGCTAGGGTACGCCTCTGCTAGTCCTGGGTGAATTGAACAAGGAAAAAAAGGAGTACAATTGCGTTGCTTCATGCTTGCGTCAGCCAGTTTCACACACACATATAAGTGTCATGGGGAGAGTCTGGCGCCTAGCTTGATTTGCAGTGGAAGCAGGCAGACGTACATCCAGAAATGTATAATGCTGGTTATGAGAGGAATGTGTTAATTGTGAGGATTGAGGATTGGGTTGCCTACACACAGAATTACACTTCCATTTAGACCTCTAGTCCAAAGCAGCTCACTCCAGCATGGTGGAGGTGTGGATTTGTAAACTAGATATTTTAGTACAATATCTTAACCACTGCACCACCACCAATCTACTTCTTGGGTTAAAATTTCAATACATTTTATTATATATTACTATTTGCTTTGTTACCCTTTTTTCTTTAATGACAGTGTGCACTCAAGCCAGTCAGGACTCCACAAGCTCTAGTATCCATGTTATGCCAGCATGATTTCACAATACTGCAACTTGTGCTTTGTCTTTAGGTTCCCTGATCAGTGCTTGACGTGGTTTAGGTCAGGTGACCAAATCGGCATTAAGCCCTACTTGATCTTGGCTTTCCTGGAACCATGATCATGATTGACCGGATAAAAAGTGAGTGAAAAAACATTTTCCCTAGTGGTCTTAGGCTTTTCCTTCCACTGTATAAATAGTGTCTAAAATGCATGCACTGTGGAATAATTACATTTTAACATATTAAAATTAAAGCATTTTGGTGCTTGAATTGCACGTCTGTCTCACACAGTAGCCTACCATGGCTATCTGGGTTTGAGTCCCTGCTGTGCCTTTTGACCTGTTTGGGCATCACATGCAAGTATGATTGACCATGTGTGAGGTCATGTGAGGGTCAGGGGATCTCCTCAGCACTTCAACAACAGCCATGAGGTGGCCTTCTGACTTGGGTTGGACAAGAGGGATACAATTTTGTGGGAAAAAACAATAATCATATATAACAATTATTATTATTATTATGTGTAGCAGCAACATTACATGAATAGTGATGAGTGTAAAGAGAATGTGTAAATTTATGGGAGTAAAGGCCTACAGACACGTGCACGTACAATTTTGAATCTTCGAGCCGGTTGGCGCGCGCCCCCGTGAGCGTTCTTTCTTTCTGAAGAGCTCGCACCGGTGCTGCGGATCAACAAGATGATCTGTCTTTTCTTAGCGCTGTTCGCTTATATTTTTAAAACAGGTCAGTGCTTTCTGGAGAATTGACTTCTGTCTGATTGTCTGACATGGTCGGTTAATTGAAACACATTTTTGTTTGCTCAGTGAGGAAGATAAACCTAGAACTGTTTGTTAGCTAAGCTGCTATCTTGGGGCTACCGCGCTGACTAGGTTCGTGCGCGTGCAGTGTTTAGTTTAGTTTACTAATAAAGCTTAAAATACGCATGGACCCATTAATTGTCTGATAATAATATATAACCTTATTAGACATTAACTTCATAGGGAAGCAATCTCCACTCTAAAATCCCTATGCGCTTTGTTTGTGTTCTAAATATTTAATTCAAGCTAAATGCACGAGCTGTTGAATAAACTCATTATTGAAATGTTTTAAGATGTAATAGTTTGATCACGTGATCAGTTTTGCCACGAAAGGACAATTTAAAAGCAGCACTTTTTATTTTATTACCACGGCGTAACAAGGACACGAACATGGGTGTGGTGGGGTGACGTCACGTTCAGGTGGAGCTTTCTTGCATGCAGGAGTTTAAAAAAAAGCTTTGTACCTACGTGCATCATCGTTAGTAAATCGTCCTAACATTCCTTCAGCAGATATCATGGTATCGGTAATGAGAGATCAGTGTAAATGCAGTTTGCAAGCAGTACCCATATGCTGTTTCGCTTTTATACTGACAAGGCAATCAGATTTCTTAACTGTAACAGCTCACATGCTAAACACATGCTAAAAAAAATAATAATAACAAATAAAATCAAATAATACCATTTACCACACTGATATAGCATCTTTACACCTTTCATGGTCTTAGTATTGTCCTATTGTCTTGCACGTTGGAGCTTTAGAATCTCCTTTAGCTATGCACTGCTGTATGTAGTCTAAAAGACAATAAAGTTACTTTGACATTGACTTCTAATACAGAAATCTGGTTTGAGCACAACTGTAATTTTGAGAATTAAAGATTTGTCGTCTAGGTGACCATCGTCGATAAAGGTGACGGTGTGGAGGCTTGAATTCCAGCTCAAAAACTGCTGTTACCTGAATCAATGGTTTAATTAGGTGAATCTGGTTTTCTTGTATCAGGTCGAACCTGCAGCCATACCTTCATTTGTAGATCAGGTTCCACACCCACGGAACCTCAGTGTCTTCACTGTACCAGTTCTTTCCTGATCAGGGTGTGTGGTGGATTCACCGGGTACAGTGAATGTGCTCCCTGGCTGGGACGCCAGGCTATTACAGAGACCGTTCTGGCAAATTTGCGTTTTAAAATGTTTTTATTTTAAGGTTTTAAATATATAAATAGATAATATTGCTTATTTACATTTTAGTGGTCACTGCACTGTAGTTCTGCAATTACAGACTGTAATTGTTTCTGTTTTTCCAAATACTTTGTTAGGCATCTTTACACTGTTCTCTAACGGTCAAGACAAAACCTTTGAGGTACTATTAGGGTAGATCATTTTCAGCACTGCAGTGACACTGGTTACGTTTACATGCACTTCATAATCCTTCTCAAATCTGGATAAATTTAATGTAAGACGTGTTGTATATAAAACTCGTTATGTGAGTAGTTACCTCACAATTTCTTACGCTTTATGGTCCGCTTGGGGATAAAAACTACAACTCCCAATACAGCACGCCATGTCTGCAAATGACGTCTCACTTTACGATTGGCTGCTCGTCGTCGCGTTCAGCCGAATAACGTTTATATTAATGGTGATCTGGTTGTTATATAGCGGGACGGTTATTATACATGGCTCCTTCCAACAAGAGACGAAAAACAAACGGCAAGTAACAACTAGTGAGCGACATTAATGAACAGTGAAACATAAGCAGGGATTATTTTTTGCACGTAACCGGACGAAATTGTTTAACGTGAAGTGTGTATTTATTCCAGAAGTGAGGGATTACATGTTGTGTGTATATATAAACTGGTCTGTTCACGTGCACTGGTTAAAGCGCAGTTCTTTCGGCTGGTTAAATTATATTCCTCAGCTGGACGCATTTTTGCACGTTATTGCCTAGATATGTAACGTTTGTTTAGTTGCAGTTTATATGTATAATAGACGTATGTTTTTGCTTATCTACCCATTTGATCCTATTTATATAAATTATTATTGTAATATTCTTTTGTTTTGCATGTTTGCAGCTGCAGTGCTCTAATAAGTTTAATAAAGCCCTGTCGTAATTAAACAGAACTCCACACAAGCTCTAGGTGGAACAAACTTGTGCATAACACATTTCTGCACGTTTAAAGTCAATCAGAACCGTCACCCAGTTTTAAAAAGGGACACCGAGAGCCAGCGGTAAGATTCCAAAGAGCAATGCTAAACCACGAATAACTTAGCAATGTATTATTAGGGTGACATCTGTGTTTATTCCGGGGTGATTTGTAGTGTTTATTATTGGTGTGGTGTGTGTTTGCTGTGTCTTATTTTATTTTGTCTGAATTAACATTTAGGAGATCATCTACCCAAGTTTTCTTATCTCACCTCACTGCTGCGTTCACTTTACTGGCTTCTTGTAGCTTCCCACATCAGATACATAAACCTGATGCTCGCATACAAAGCCAAAAATGGAACAGCACCATATTACTTAAAGGCTCTAATCAAACCCCGCTCAGTACCTCTTACCCTTAGACACAGGAGCTTGGCTCGACTGGATCCTCCATGTAAGCTGAAAGGAAGACAAGCATCAAGATTATCTTCTTAGTCTCATCAAACTCACCTCTTGAGTCAACACTTAAGTGAAGACTGAAAATGCAACAACACAAAAAGCATCATCCTTTTCTTGTGTGTTTGTTGATTTTGATCCTAGCTGGCTCTGGTTGGATTGTGTTCTTGTCTGGTTCTATTGCTTATTTGTACTAACATGAGGTTTGCTCTACTAGGAAGAACACAAAGCATTTTGTAAGTTGCTCTGGGTAAGGGCGCTTGCTAAATGCAGTAAATGTAACATTTAGTTATTAATAGGTTGTACAGTAATGATGTAAATAATAGTGTAATGCAGCTGTTGTGCCAAAAAGAGAGCTAGGTATGGATAAAAGGACCTATGTAAAGGAAACTTGTAAAGGCAAATCAAATCTTTCTGTGGTCTGGAGCCTATAATAGGTTGCTCTAATCTGTCATGTCCTTCTGCATAGATGATCCGTCATCACCTGTATTGTAAAAAGGAATAATTTTTCAGGTTATTGAAGCTAAATTCTGTATAGAAAGTGAATCTTTAGCCCCAAGTTTGGTGCGAAGTGTAATTTGTGTCGACGTTGTGTTTATTGCAGGATGGACAGGTGTGAATGAGCGCACGTTCATTGCTGTGAAGCCGGATGGTGTACAGAGGAGGCTGGTGGGAGAGATCATCCGCCGCTTTGAGCGAAAGGGCTTTAAACTGGTTGGCCTCAAATTCCTACAAGTAAGATTGCTTTCTGGCTGTGCAGTGTGATGTTTATGTCCAAACACCAAAAACGTCTGAAATATTTGAATTTGGCAGTGATTGTTTACTTGTAGTTATTAACCGTTGTATTAATCTAATGTCAAGCTCTCAGTATTGTGGCCATCAGTAGGCTTGTGTGATTTAAAAGAATGTAGTGATGCAGTAACACTGTTTACAAAGCTGTAAGAGATAAACCGATATTCAGATTTGAGTATGAATTGTGTATGGTAATACACTGCGGATCAGGGGATACTTCACCCATAATGAAGTAATGAAGTATCCCCTGAAGGGACTCCTCGTTCTTGGATGGCGTAGACATTAAATGAAATGGTTGAATACATTTGTATTAATAGTCAAATTAAGTAAACATTAAATAATATAATATTAAATTAAATAATAATAATATTAATATGGCATTAAATTAAATAATGTAAAAGATTTGAGATATTGAGTTAGTGCTACACTGTGTAACAATTATAAATACAATATATATAATATTCTCTGCTATATTCCTGTGATTACTCTTCCAAAAATTATATTTCTATTTTAATTTCAAGGATACTAAATTTGTTGACAAAGTGAAAAACGGTGACTAATTCATATTTAGATGTTAAAGGAAATACGCCTTCTTTCATTGTTCTAACAGTATCACTCAAGATCAAAAGTGAAGTTTAAAATGTTTGAGTCATTCTGTTTGATACCTGTGTAAGTAGATTGAATGAGAGAGTAGGTTCATGATGCACAATGAGCCAAGAAGTTTTATAGAGTTACAGTATATTTTACACTGAATATTAGAATATTTTGGAGCAGGCGGAGTTTGAGCTGTTAAGCGGTACAGCTTGTGTATTACTTCTTCATAAATAAGGACTATTTAGAATTTAAATATTAACATGTATTCATATTGACTAAATCTTTAACAAGTGTTATCAACGTAAAATTAGTTTACATTGCAGTGTACTACACAACCACAAATACACACTTAATCAAATTCACAAATCCACAGAGCAAAATAAGAAAATGACATTTGCATTAGTTCGGTGTCGTTTATCAATTGAGATTAAACGCTCTTTGTTACATTATGTGATGTTATACGTTTTACTGTAATATTGTGATGGGAATTTTGGTGTATTACGAATGTATTCAGGCTGCTGAGGAGCAGTTGAAGATGCACTACTGGGACTTGAGAGAGAAGCCGTTCTACAAAGGTCTTATTAAATACATGAGCTCTGGACCCATTGTAGTTATGGTTAGTGGTATGACATGCAGACATTAATTAAGAAATACTCAGAAACACCACAATGAATTCTTAATTTGGAGGGTGCGTGATTTTAGGTATGGCAAGGCCTGGATGTGGTGAAGACCTCCAGAAGGATGCTTGGCGAAACTAACCCTGCTGACTCTCTCCCAGGGACCATCAGAGGAGATTACTGTGTGGAAGTGGGCAGGTAAGTGGCATTGTCTGCTAGCTCTTGGACTGGTAATCAGTTTTATAAGCATCAACGTCATGTAAATTTAGCAAGGGTTTTTTTGTTTACTTTAAGGTTCCAAGTCATCTAGTTTTATATTGTCCTCTTTGATCGTTTTAACTTTCGCCTCTTTTGTAGGACCCTGTAATTTTCACATGGTTCCTACTAACTGAATTTGAATCTAGATAATTGTTTATAATGATAATTTTTATAATCAGTTTATTATTAATGAATCCCTAATGCTACTGCCTTCAAAGCCTAAACTGTTCTACACATGCAAAACATTTTAATTTATGGTTATAGAATAATTAACTCTCAGTAGTTATAGAAAATTCAGTAATGTACTGGTACGACCCTATCAAGGGGAAAGTTGTAACACTTAAGTGGATGGCATGATGGACACTTTTTTTATGGCCATTGCCTGTTTCCGGGCCAAGCAATTAAGCGACTGTTTTGCAGTACTTTTGTTTTTTACTTTCAATACATTATGCAATAATTTACATGAGCTATTCGTTACCTTACTATAACCCAAGGTTTACGATCATTATTTTGCATAACTGCAATTTGATATTTTAATTATTTTTAAGTGTGCTTGATTTGGGACAGTGGCTGCACATGATGTAGGGAGCCACGTGGTGTGAGTGATGAGCTCTGGGAAATGTAGTGAGGAAAAGTCATTGTGCCATCATGTACACTCTAAAATGTGCAAGGAATATTGTGTTGTGTTGTGTTGTGTATATATACTGCTGACAAAAATGAGATTTGTGTGAGCAGTGTATTTAACTCCTCGATTTATGATGGATTTGTCGGAACGTATCCACATAGTAAATTAGGAGGTACTGGTTTTCTCTAACCTGTACTGCTTACAAAAATTGCCCCAAATTTTTTGAGCGGTGTATATACCCAATTTAAGGGCAAAGGAGTACTACTAGCAATAGGACAGGCACATGCAGTTACATCCACACTTTCTCACCTCTGCTCATGGATCCACAATGATGCTTGGCTGCTTAGGTGACCAGCTGTTTAGCATCCAGAGTTAAAAAAGACAGATTTAATTTTTTAGTAATTTAGTGTAAATGACCTTTGCCTTTAAAGTGAATGGGTGCTGATGGACGTTAAATGGCGGTTGCAAGACGATAGCATAATCTGTTGTTTATTCAGTACATTCACATCTCTGTAAATATAAATATTAATAGCAGTTATATAGTATTGCTTATTAGATTGAATACTATGGTGAGCATCACTTTATTAACAAATCCCTGACAGCCACAGGTTGAGTCACAACTTCATTTGGCGTAGATATTATATAGGATCAGTGAACATTAACAGATTAAATCTCTCGGTGTTGTAGGAACGTTATCCATGGAAGTGACTCAGTGGAGAGTGCTCAGAGAGAAATCTCCCTCTGGTTCAAAGAGCATGAGCTCGTGTGCTGGGAGGAGAACGCTGCGCACTGGATCTACTCATGATGCCCTTCAAGCACCATCCTGGCACTCGCGGCACTACAACCTTATTCACGTCTAGACTAGATAGGCAATTCTACAGGTTCGTCGGAGACGTCTGGATTTTGTGTGTTTCCTCTAGAGGAGGATCCTTCTAAGGATTGGCTGAGGGTGCCAGATAGACTAGTGAATGATTTGACAGGAAAATTTAATTTAAGTTAAAATTCGACATGTTTTGGTATTTTATACAGAGCCGCTAAATGGACATGGTGAATATTTTTTTTCATGATCACCGCTTATTAAGTCATGAGCAACACCAGCCCATGCTTCACACTCAGGTTGCGTATTAAATGGATACGATATGGGCAAATTTATTGGAGTGTGTTTTCAGCTGGGTCTCAAATACGAAGTTCTAATATTTATTTTAATATCCAATATACAGTGATGTGACAGTAACTGATGAAAAGATAACTGGTGCTCACAACTTACCAAGTGGTGATCATGAGATATTTCACTTAAAAATATTCACCATGTCCCTTCAGGGGCTCTGTAATTTTAAGACACTGCAGCATATACATATTCCACCAATTAGAATTAATTTATAAAACAGATGCTGCTGCCGCTACTGTACCTGAGCGCGTTTGCCTATACGAGGTCATTTTATAATATAGTTCTATTTTACTGGAACACTGCATTTTAGAGAATCAGTTTTCTATTGTAGGTCATCTGCTACTTGTATCATATTATGCAACATGCTATACCAGTTTATATAATCTGAATTGTGGACACAGCTATACGGGTACACAATGATCTGTCGTGCATTTGTAATTAAGTAGTTATGTTTATACAGTTAAAATGCATCTACAGGTAACCCCTACAAAGAACTCGAAACCTAAAACATTTGGGCTCCTGAATAGAACATCCAAGAATCATTAGGGAATTTGAAACATCCTGAAACATCCTGATGCCTGAGGGAGCACCATTTTTACTTAATGCTGTTGGTTGAAAAGCCTGGGCGTGTACTGCACGGCTTTGGTGATGTTGATGTTGCACCCGTGACTAAAAGATGTTTGATCAGGTATATACCATGTCTGAAGTGGGTGAGTTTTCATGTAAGACAAGTTTTATTTGGGTATGTCACTAATTTGAGCCTTCATACAGTCAATCTTCATTATCTGAATTGACCTTGTTCACCACATGTGAATGGCAAACCTGTCTGTTCACGTCTCTCTGGTGCATTGCATTCTTACCTCATATTTTTTTTTAAAGATATCGCTATCCAGGAGTGCATGAGAATATAAAATGTTCTCTGCTGTCTCAGTTAAGTTGTTTAAGGTACAATTAATCAATGTTTAAGCAGGAAGACTAGCTTCTTACTGATGATGGAAATGGAAGATGCAGGGATGATTGTGAAAAGTGCAGGAAATCTGGACAAGTACAGGACACAGAGTTCGATATTGGTGATTTACATTAGAATGTTTGTGTTCTGGTCTTGTGCTACATTATATACTGGGTGAATCAAAGGTCACAGCACTCGTTGCGTGCCGCATCGTGGACTTTTTGTAAAGGATACCAAACCATTGTTGAGATTTCTTTGTCAGTAGCGGTCTTTGGACGATCACTACATGGTGTGTCGTCTACAGTCCAGGTTTCTTGAAGTTTGTCCATGGACTGAAATTACTAAAAGATGGGCCCCCTCACCCATTACCTTTCTTTTTTGTACTCGTATGACATTTTCCATTTTGTTTCTGAAATAAAAGGGTGTTCTGTGTTTTTTTTTTTTTTTTTAATTTACCCTGTGAGGTACTTGTGTACACAACTTGGTAGCGATTCCAGAAACAAGGCAGCTTTATTAAAGATGTCTGTTACAGCTTAACGCTACATAAAAGGAAAATCAGAATTGTCCCTATTAGACTGCTAAAGATTTACAGTTTGTGTACAGCGTTTTGAAGACTGTGTGGTACTGTAGGGCAGAGAACAAGCACAAAAGCAATAATTACCAAAGCAAGTAATGCAAATAAACAGCTCAGTTACAACTCGTACATTTTCTTTTTTCACCTTTGCCCTCTGACTTTCTTTCTGACAACTTACTGTTTTACTACACACTTCTGCATGTTCTGTACTGGGTTTACCCAGAAGTGCCGTGTGTTATAAAATAAAGGGTTTCTAATGCTTTTGAATTGGTATGTTATATAAGACTACACAACCTGTGCATAAACCATAATCCCAAAGCTTTTGTAAAACACCATGCCATTGGCTTTCCTTAGGATTTGGAAGCACTGACTTGTCTAGAAAAGAGAAACGGCGTTATTAATTGTAATAGGTCCTAGTAATAATTAAAATACAAAACCTACCGAACCGAGTGCCACTTTATAAGGGACCCTTGCCCTTTCGGTTTGGGTTTACCTGAGAATTGTGGTTGATCAAGTGCATCGCTGCATGGCAGCTGTTTAGCCTACTGCAGTTTCAGTAGAGAAATGGCCCTTTTCACATTTGTTGTATTGTTTTGGATTGGATCCATAACTTTAGACTTTATTCTGGATTGGACTTTTATCTTATGGAGTATCTCTGGGCTGAGGTAGAACAGACTGTTCAGGGCATGTCAGGACTGCTGTCTAATATTCACTAACTGCAATACGGTATCCTGTCCCCATGGAATAGTATTCCAGTAGAGCAATTTCAACACCTAGTGAAATCAATGGCCTGACAGATTGCTGTGGTTCTGAAGCACAAAGGAGGTGCAATGCACTACTAGATGGCTGTCTCTAATATAATGGCCGTTCAGTGTTGATGTTGGATGGGGGTTGGGTGATGGGTGCCAGGGCTCCGATCGTCCAAAAAAATCTTGCTTAAATCCTGGAAATATATACTTACTGCGTTCAATATATACGTTCTGATTCAGCTGTTCGGTCTGATTGTACTTTTGTACATTTTATCTGGCAGGAGAGCCCTGGCTGCCCTGTTTAATAAATAAGACAGCAAGACGAGTACATCATTTCAGAGCACAAGTATGTTTAATAATTAACCACACTTAAGAACAGTTGTTACATACACAGGTTTTGGGTGGGGTATTTAACAGACAATCCAATTGGCAACCAAGCAAGCTTCGACTTGTGTGTGTGATCCAGAAATTCCAGGCAATTCCAGGCCTAAAGTCAGTTATATTATTCAGTATACTTTCTGCAGCCTCATTTGGGTTGTAATTGACCTTATTACATATACACTGACTTAAACTGACACATCACTGACTGAACACATTTTAAGCCTTGCCAAAAAAGTACTTTTTAAAATTTAATCGTTCTTAAATCTTAAACCATTCAGCAAGTCTTTCCTGACCCTAATCCTTTCTCGTTCTCAATATTTACACATTTCTGCACTTCCCTCACACCATGTTTCTTGTGATACACAAGCTTCTAATTAAGAATCATACTTATGAGTGATTGGCAATTGTTTAATCCTTCAAACCATTCACAGCTCCGTACTATAACTCCATCTGAGTAAAATGTCCAGTTAGCTGCCCTTTTCTGTGGTGAATAGTGAGTTGTGTAGTGGTATCTATTAAGAACAGAGCAATAGTGTGGGTTTTGGGTAAAAACAGGGTCAGGAATATGGGGAAGGTAGTTTTTTATAGGCTTTTATATTTGAATATCTATATATTCATTCAGTCATACATTGCATGAGCGGTCTTGTGTTCGCACTGAAGAGGAAGATAATGACAGGGGCAAATCGGCAAACAAGGGAATAGTTACAATTCATGGAAGGTAAATACAGGCCTTAGGGGGTTGTTATAGAGCTTACATACAGAATCTGGGGCATCATTAGGGATACACAGGGTGTCGTACAGAATATTCGGGGCCAAAGTTACAATGTGGGGAGTGCAGGAAAAGTGTCAGATTGCATTACTCAGGGACGTATGACACCTGCCAAACAATGATATGACTCCTCTCTGCCTTCTCCAACGTTGGCTTGATCTGAGGGGCTTCACTGTCTGCTTCCTCAGTCTCATCATCCTCACCATCACCTGTAATAAAAGTAGTAATGCACATGATACTTTGCTGAAACCATAACTGAAACGAACATTGACACAACCGTACTTACCATATTGTAGCACACTTTTGGTACTACAACTCTCAATAATTATTTAACCCTCAATAATCCTTACATTTGCTTTGACTGTTATTTCATTGTCGACAATGTAAACATACATTTCATGTTTTGTCTGGTCTTTTCATTTGTTTGTATATATTCCTGCCCTTCAGGTCTGCAACACGTTCCATAAAACTTGGAAAGATAAAGCATATATTTTTTTTATTTTTCCATTTCTTTTCACTGCCTGAAAAGCAGAAACGGATGTATATTTCAGGTGGTATATTGTGGGCTGTAAGCTCCCTCAAACTTGGCCTGACGGTGGAAGGTACTGTCAGAACTCACTTTGGTGATGGGCTAGCTAATTGCTCCTGCATTTCCCAGTCAAGAGAAACTATACAGGATCCACACCTATGTGGTATGTGTACCTGGCAAACTGGGATGTGTATATATACATACCAAATTATTGTCACAGTAATTTGATCTACATTCCAAGACCCCGTACCACCTCCCCAAGCCCCACCGTTGCTTTGTTCTCATGTCTCACCAATACGGAAGTCAATGTAACCCTCCCCTCCACTGAGCACTAACACGTTGTGGACACTCTGAGCTTCTGTCTCTGCTGGAACAGAGGAACCCTGTGGCTCCGATGGACTGTCTAGTACACTGCCGTTCAGGGTCGCTAGTACATTTCCTAGAGAATAAAGACAAAAAATGTGTCAGACATTACGCAAACAAACTGTAATAAACAGTGAAAATACAGGTCTGCTTGAAGGTTCGTGAACCCTTGTTTGTGAAGACGCTTTTGAAGCGATCTTTGTTGGTGAATCAAGTTACACTGGTCTTGAACTTCCTGCAGTTGTGCGCAGTCTGTCTGAATATGAAATGTTTGGAGTCTTAATCCTCTATAGGTTGGTTTGTAACTATTTCCAGCCTGATAAGCATAGTTTGTTGCTTGGCTTTGTGCCAAGATTTGCACTTCTGCAAATGTTGTGATTAAACATTGAAAGATTCCTTTTCCTTAAATACAGCAGGACACTGCCCCTAGCTGATCGTCATCCCACTAGCTGAAAAGAACTTTCCAATTTCTTTCACATTTCGCTTTACTTGGATTGGAGTGTGACAACCTGATGTTTTAGGTCATATATACATAGTAGTAGTAGAAAATTCTGAAGGGTTTACAAACTTTTAAGCAATTCAAAATATGAAGAAATTAAAAAAAAAAAGATTATTCACCTGGCACTGACACAAAAAATTTGACTGCATCCCGGTGTCCATGGAAGCACAGCTGAGCCTGAGCCATGGAGCAATATGGGATAAAGCTGCCGTTCCCTTTGTCGGAGTTCCCGTCATCTGCGTATACATGGATTATGCCTCCTGATGACGTGGGAGACACCTTATTCGCCACTGGACAAAAAAAGTTCAGCAACCCCAACTCAGTTGGTGAAAGATAACATGGAACGGCAAAGGTAACTCTCTTCCTTAATCACACAACCTAGTCATTTTTTATTAACATAGGATTCAACAAGTCATTCAGACTTTTTCTAACTAATACCACCCCTGCATCACAGTATTTTCACTCATTGCTTGAGAAGTCCATTTGCAAAGAGGTTTTATATATATATATATATATTAATAGAGTGGCTAGTTAGTTTACGTATACAGTGGGGGCCGAGTCAAAACCACTAATGAATATAGTTCTCTTTTGTTTGTTTTTAATTATAAACCGCATAATCAAATAACAATTGGAGAAACACTAAATATTTGGACTCCACAAATATGTGCAAAAGATGACGTTTTTATGCCTGCATTACTTCACAATACTCCAAAGAACCTCTAAAAAATATCACTGAATTCTTCACTTTTGTGGTACCGCAAATAAATGCTCGATTGGGTTTAGGTGAGGTGACTCTTAAGTAAAGTTCATGACAGGTAGCACTCTTTGATTTTCTTTAGTTTTCAAGTCGTTGTTACAAAGCATTGTGGTAAGGTTCGGGTCATTAACCTGCTACACAAATCCGTCTCGACAAAGATCCAAACGAGCAGTTTCACTAGTGCGCTCAGACTTCTGGCCCACAGTGTAATTATTTACAGTTATTATGACACCAGAAGGCCCAAAATAAATGTCATGCAGAAAACCTGAATCAAAAGAAAACACAATGTGCAACATCTTGACAATGGAATGGGCTTGCAGAGGGCAAGTAGAGGAAGATGATGTGGGAGGCGGGAAGTGACATCATGAAAGGGAGATGGCTCTAAACTTACCCCTCAGTCCGAGGAGCTGCCCCCGATGTAGGACAACAGCTACAGGAATAAGAAAAGGGTGAATGGGAAGAAAAGAGGGGGACAAGAGCAACATCCATCAGACAAAAGCAAGGTCGGGATTAAAAGGTTGAGAGAAGTTTTGCAGATACAGAAGAAAATTCTGCAACATTTTTTTTTTTACAAAATCGTGGGCACTTAGGTGGTGCAGCAGTTTTTCACGAGCCAAGTCTGTAGTGACCCAGACCCGGCAGTACCTTCAGGCCAGTTTGGGTATTACACACACATGATTCACCATGGAGGGGATGCCAGATGGGGGAACCATCCCCCAAAACTACAGCAATGATCCCTACCCAGGCCTTTGAAAGACTGGCACCCCATACACGGCACATGCCGGTCTATGCCCTGTGAATTCCAGTGTAAGTGGGATTATAAAGGGGTGGGGAAGGAGGAGAATTGTATTCAGGAAAATATTACACTCCATATTGCTTGTTTGGCGTATTTATACCAGACTGCAAGAAAGTAAGACAAAAACGTACTTTCAGTCAGAGGGATCGAGATGATGACTCCATTTCCTGTTCCTACCCACAACCGGTTCCCCCCAATCAGCAGAGCCGTTATCCGAACAAACGAAAAACCCAACTTCCCTGTACCTGTCAATAAAAGACATGAATTACATTGACATGAACAGAAGCTTCCCTGAATCTGGATTTGCATTTTGTCAGAAGTTCAGTTTGACACTTACCCAGCATCTTGCTGACGTAGGGCTCAATGTCCACATCTTGCAGGTGCTGGTGTGTGACTGCGTGGTACAATCGCAGTGTGGAGTCCAGCCTGATGGATACCCACACACCATCTCCAATCCAAGCAAGCTGCCTGACCTGGCTCTCCCTGCGTGGATGGGCATCGAATGACTTCTGAAAATGGAAATTGCCAAAAGATTAAGATCCAAAAAAGTATGGTTTGACTAGGAAAAAGGCAGCCTGAAGAAACTGCTCATGGTTGACACATCTGAAGTACTGTGGGAAAATCTTAGGCCACCTTTGAATTTGTTGTATAAGCAATAGATAATATATTGTAAACATATAATTTATCTGGAACCCAAAATTTCCAACATGGATTCGTCACTCCATAATACTATTTTCAACTGATCTTCTTTCCTGTCTTTGTGAGTTTAGCATTTCTTGGCCTTTTCATTCTGTTCCTTGTGGTTTCATGGCTACTACCCTTACACAAATTCCATTCCTGATCAAGCTCCTGACTGTAGAAGGGTATATGTGTATTCCTGATGAAGCTGCCACATGATGCTATTGCTTGAGTCTCATTACTCGGCTCCACTCGAGTTGTTTCCATCATCAGGTTGAACCACACTGAGGCCATTCCAGAGGCCAGTAACTCTCTTTCACCTCTTTGGTTGGCTGGAGACAATGTGCCACTAAGGACTTTCCCACAGAGAACTCGAGATCTTAAAGTTGTATCGGACTAACTAATGCTGATATGCACATATTGGATATATTTTTACATTAGAAATATAATATTAAATACTTAGTTTCTGTTTATTGAACTATTAGTACATAATTATCTGACTAGATAACTTGGCTTCATTCCCCTTTTCGAGTCTTAGGGAGTTTTTCCCCCTTACATCTATCACCATGGGCTTGCTCAGTTTGGGATTGACCTTACATATTAGAAGATAATCTAAAATTGTATAGCTGCTTTGAAACATTGCTTCATTGTAAAACGAGCTATGTAAATAAATCCTACTTGACTCAAGTGTAATTGGAGGTCACACTAAATCCTTCACACTGTAGCCTATAGAAGCTGGTATATTGATTGATTTGATTTGATTTGTATATCTAATAAGGGCTTAAGACTTTTGTACAGATACCTCAGGAATCAGGAATCAAATCCTGGTTTTCTTCTGTGCCACGTGAAATATCCCAAATGCTGTAATCTGACCGAAATGCAACGCTAAAGGCTAAACCTCTTTTAAAAAATGCAAAACCTGTCAAATTGGCGAGCTCACCTCAATCTGCATGCTCTTTGGCTGGATGACATGGATTTTGTTCTTGTAGCCACACCAGACCTTGTCATGCACCACAGCCATACAGCGAATGGAATGATGAGGGCGGCCCAAGTCCATCAAATGATAGTTAGACAGATCCCATTGTGCATCTGTGTAAACACAAACAAGTCAGTCGTAGGTCTCCAAAGTCTGCTATATAGGTATGGAGTTACAAGCAGGTCTACAAGCGAGATTTACAAGGATACTGAACTGAATAATGTTGGGTATTAAAAACTGAAACATTATAACCTTCAGCTCTGTGGAAAATTGCAAGAGTTCCATCTGCCAAAGCAACCAACACCCTTCCCTTAACATGCCTGATGGAGAGAGGAAACATCAGCTAAATCACAGCATATAAAGTCTTATTTCACTCCTTAATTCCACAGTGACGTTTAAGAGGATTCTGCTTACACTAGACTGAGGACAGAGTCTTTAAGTCTGATTGAGTGGAGGCACTTCTTCCAGTTTTCCACCGCAGAATGCACATAGAGCCTGATGATTGAATGCACAGATATCACACATCTGGTCTGCAAGTGTATTTTTCACCTACAAAAATGCACTTGTATGGATTTACTAATAGCACATTCAGTCACAAAGCACTAAATTAAACTACCAAATCAATTGATAAATTTTGCATTTAAAAGGTACCGCTCTGATAATCAAACGTTTGTTAAATTATTACAAACTAATAAAACCATTCTGTTCAAGCTTGTATTGTTCACTCGTATGTTTGCGTATTGGTTTTCCAAAGAAACTAGTTCCAAATACAATACAGCAAATATGCATCTAATCACGGTTAGCACAATAAAATCTGGTGCGATGAACATGAGCAAATATATTGGTCACAAAAATTGGCGAGTAGCCGCTCATTTTTCTAAGCAGTGTAGTTTAATACTTTGACAGACTAGTATGTATGTGTATGTGTATGGATATGGGTATATATGATTCCCACCATCCGTTTTGGGCCCCAAGCCACATGGTGGGTGCAGCACTTGTTCCAGCTCGCTCATCTCCCCCCTGTTCAGAGTCAGCAGGTGCTGCTGGCACCTCCTCCTTAAGACCACGTCCCTCACTGTGCATTCAGAAACAACACAGAGTGTTTGACTTCATACCATAGAGCTACCGTATCGCTATATTTGAGTAAGTCATTACTGATACATTTTCGTATACAATAACGCACTCCAAGCTATTTCAAGAGGTTATTATTTTCTTTTTTTTACTATCTTTTTGTGGGTAGGTAGGTGGGAATCAAGTTTATATATCATTTTGAGGACCACGGGGATCAAAGACTTTCTGTACTCTGTAATATAGCTGGTGCACACAAGGAAAAGTATATTATTTAAACACAAACTAATACAGGTATGTTCCGTTTAATGACTAATGACCGTTTACTGAAATGGCCAACATTTGTAAATGGTATTTATAAGTGTATGTGCCTGCACTATTGTAAGTAGTACTTATTTGTTTGTCCCACACTACTTGTATATTCTCTCTGAACTTTAACTATACTGCTCACAAAAATTATGCGACATTTCATTTTGAAGTATCCCCTAATTTTTTTGAGCAGTATATATAAACTGGTTCTGAGTCTGTATTTTATCTGGCTGATCTACTGTTATGATCTACTGTAATATCTATCAATATTTCTTTCAAATACAGTCGAATCCGGTTAATGGGACCAGCCTCTTATTTTCTTATTATTACCAAATCCTAAAGTACCAAAGCAAATCCTATGATATATGTGTAATTTAATTCGCTTATTTGGACCAAAATTCCGTTTAATCGGACCAAAGAACATTAAGCGAATAAGAAAAAGAAGCCACAAGTTGCCACTTAGAGCGGATACAAAGCGGGTCAGTGAGATATTGTAGGATTTTGGGATCCCCGGGAGAATTTATGCTTTTATCAAAGGTCAGGAAATCCGAAAAGTTGTGTTGACAAGAACAAACCCAGCGGGAGGTGACCACGCCCACCACTTTCTTGATTTTGTTCAAGTGCAGTCCGTCAAGAGAAGGTGTCAGATCCC